>WNWK01024961.1:0-29048 GCA_009830355.1 Cherax destructor
CATGAATGTTACACTCCCTGCATGAATGCTACACTCCCTGCATGAATTCTACACTCCCTGCATGAATGCTACACTCCCTGCATGAATGCTACACTCCCTGCATGAATGCTACACTCCCTGTATGAATGCTACACTCCCTGCATGAATGCTACACTCCCTGCATGAATGCTACACTCCCTGCATGAATGCTACACTCCCTGCATGAATGCTACACTCCCTGCATGAATGCTACACTCCCTGCATGAATGCTACACTCCCTGCATGCCTACTACAGTCCCTGCATCCTTGCTACACTCCCTGCATCCTTGCTACACTCCCTGCATCCCTGTTACACTCCCTGCATCCCTGCTACACTCCCTTCATCTTTGCTACACTCCCTGCATGCCTGCTACACTCCCTGCATGCCTGCTACACTCCCTGCATCCCTGCTACACTCTCTGCATCTTTGCTACACTCCCTGCATGCCTGCTACACTCCCTGCATGCCTGCTACACTCCCTGCATAAATGCTACACTCCCTGCATGAATGCTTCACTCCCTGCACATTCTTTACCACAGGCTTGGCACTAGGAGCTTTCTTGGGGCCCATGGTGGCTTATTTAGCAGTTGCAAGCACTAAAAACAGTGGAATAATGACAATATACTGGTATGACTGTGTGGGTGTGGGTGGGTGGTCGCTCTCACTTGTAAACAATAGCACACTGACGCTCCCTGGAGTGCGCGCTCAGATGGGCGCCAAGCGGACACGTCCGGTACGAATGTCGTTACACGAAGCAAACATCGTAAATCACAATCAAATTTTTTACGTTATAAATATCGGTTATTGAAAATAACGTAAGATGATAACATCGTAACACGGGGTACCACTGTAATTATTATTATTATTAATTTAGGGAACTGGAGCACAGATCCAATTCCCTAGATCAAGAGCAAGAGCCCCTCACCAGCGTCAAGGAACCTTCCTTGAGGCCCGCTCGCATCATGAAATTTCGCTCACATCCAGAAGCAAAAAATCAACCGAGCGACTGCTCGTATCCTGAAAAACTTGCATGATGGGGCACTCGTAAGCAGAGGTTCCACTGTATAATTGTAAAGTATAGCAGAGTGAGTGCTACTAGTTACTTAAAAAATAATACAATTTTTTTTTTCAACAAGTCAGCCGTCTCCCACCGAGGCAGGGTGATCCAAAAAGAAAGAAAATCCCCAAAAATAAAATAATTCCATCATCATTCAACACTTTCACCTCACTCATACATAATCACTGTCTTTGCAGAGGTGCTCAGATATGACAGCTGAGAATAAGTCCCTCCCAACTGTCACTATCCCAGACCCCTCCTTCAAAGTAAAGTAAAGTAAAGTAAAGTAAAGTTTTATTTCATTGCAGATTTCAGATTACATAGGTATCGGTAGTTACAATGTAAATTGAGTGCAAGGAGAGCCACTGACATGCCATGGCATTAGGGGCAGCTTATTCTATTCCTTAAAGACTATGTACTTAATATTAGAGAAATTTATTGAGTTTATTCTAGTTAAAAATTATTTTCAAAATTACAATATGATGAAATTTTACTGTTTAAATTATTATATAATGATATTAGATTGTTACAGGTGTTAAGATTCTTGAATGATAATATGGAATTGAGATTATCTTAAGGAAAATAACATTGAGCATTTTTGGCATTAACTTATAATATGAATAATATGAATAGGGGGTAACATAATAGTAACATATTATTAAGAATTGAGATTATTGTATAGGAAAGTAATAATGAGCATTTTTCAAAGTAGTTTATAGTATGATCATTTAGTTTTGTGTGAGTAGGTGGTTTTTGAGTTGAGTCTTAAATTGATTTTCGGCCAAGATTATCTTAATATTTACTGGTAATGAATTCCAGATTCTGGGGCCCTTTATGTGCATAGAATTTTTACATAGGTTGATATGAACACGGGGTATATCAAAAAGTGATCTGCGTCTTGTGTTGTGGTCATGGGTCCTATTAAAGTTGGCGAGGAGAAATTTGAGGAGAGGGTTTATATTAGAGTGTAAAGTTTTATATATGTAGTAGGCACAAGAGTAAGTATGAATGTTATTTACGGTGAGTAGTTTGAGACTTTTGAATATTGGTGGAGTATGCTGTCTAGAGTGGGAATTTGTTACCATTCTGACTGCGGCCTTTTGTTGTGTTATGAGTGGTCTAAGGTGATTTAACTTTGTTGATCCCCATGCACAGATTCCATAGGTGAGATACGGGTTGATAAGTGAATGATATAGTGCAAGGAGAGCTGATTGTGGTACATAATAGCGTATCTTTGATAATATGCCTACGTGCAGGCATTGTACTTCCCATTTCCAGGACTCAAGTCCAACTAAATCAATTAACCAGTTTCCCTGAATCCCTTCACAAAATATTATCCTGCTCACACTCCAACAGCTCGTCAGGTCCCAAAAACCATTCGTCTCCATTCACTCCTATCTAAAATGCTCACATATGCTTGCTCGAAGTCCAAGCCCCTCACCCACAAAACCTCCTTTACCTCCTCCCTCCAACCTTTTCGAGGACGACCCCTACCCTGCCTTCCTTTCCCTACGGATTTATATGCTCTCCAAGTCATTCTACTTTGATCCATTCTCTCTAAATGACCAAACCACGTCAACTACCCCTCTTCAGCCCTCTGACAAATACTTTTAGTAACTCCACACCTCCTCCTAATTTCCACACTCCGAATTTTCTGCATAATATTTACACCACACATTGCCCTTAGACAAGACATCTCCACTGCCTCCAGCTGCCTCCTCGCTGCAGCATTTGCAACCCATACTTCACACCCATATAAAAGTGATGGTACCACTATACTTTCATACATTCCCTTCTTTGCCTCCATGGATAACGTTTTTTGTCTCCACAGATACCTCAACGCACCACTCACCTTTTTTCCTTCATCAATTCAATGGTTAATCTCATCCTTCATAAACCCATCCGCTGACAAGTCAACTCCCAAATATCTAAAAACATTCACTTCTTCCATAATCCCTCTCTCTAATGTGATATCCAATTTTTCTTTATTTAAATCGTTTGATACCCTCATCACCTTACTCTTATCTATGTTCACTTTCAACTTTCTACCTTTACACACCCTCCTAAACTCGTCCACTAACCTTTGCAACTTTTCTTCAGAATTTCCCATAAGCACAGTATCATCAGCAAAAAGTAACTGTGTCAACTCCCATTTTGCATTTGATTCCCCACAAATTAATCCCACCCCTCTCCCCAACACCTTAGCATTTACTTCTTTTACAACCCTATCTATAAATATATTAACCCTTTGGGGGTCGACAGGCCTTCTCGGAAATGTGTTAATGGGGTCAAAAAATATTCGGAAAAAAAAAATTATTTTATCTTATGAAATGATAGTTTTTTTTTCTAAATCTAAATAGCTAAACAAAAAATTTTTGCGATCAATACTTACAGAGATATGGAGGCTTCAAGTTGACCCAAAATGAACCGATGACAGCAACATCAGCGACTTCCGGTTGACCGGTAATCGTTTTTTTTTTAAGTTTTTTTTCTTATCGATTTTTTTTTTTTTTCAAATAACTTTTATGGACTGTGAGACCAATATAACTGCTGTTTTTCAAATATTCACTCGCTAATTCTTATATAATAATGCCATAAAGTTTGTTATCACTAGTTTGTTTACAAAACATATTTACAACAATGTACAATGTAAAATTATGTTTATAACTATTGTTCACTCATATATATACACATATTGAATCACTGCACATGTTTCTAGAAGTTCTGCAGCCTGTGGAAGTCTCTGAAACATGGTTCCATGCACAGTGGTGTTTCACAATCTACACGTATATAAGGAGTGTTTTTGCATTGCTGTGGGCGTCTTTTTGTATTTGCACAGACATAACACCTCTTCTGAGCCTTTTTCTTGCAAGCAGTAGCAGGCAGTTTTGTTAGGAAGTGTTCACCATGCCTCAGACGAGAGGGTAGTTGTTGGTAATTTCGTGGGCAGTTTTCTATTGCAGGTGGTATTTCTTGGTACTTGGTGATTATTTGCCTGATGACAGACAAACAAAATTCGCCATATGGTGGTTTGTTTGTGGTCTTCAACTTACAAACATTATAAGCATTGAGCATGGAAATGTCCAGAATGTGAAAAAAGAGTTTTATGTACCACTTATAACTCTTTCTAACACAATCAGCAAACCCAATCTGCATGTTACATTTGTCCACTGAACGCATATTGAGAGTGTAGTCCATCACAGCTGCAGGTTGTAGAATGGGTTCATCGGTCTCTCTATTCACCCTGCCACTGTCTGCCATTTCATTAGGGTGAATTGATAACATTGTGAAATCTCGTTTGTCATGTCACCAAAATGCCATGATATCATTGGCAGGCAAACGCTTGCACCTCACCTCTATGAGTGCCTGCATTGAACCTAGGCATATGCTTACGATTTGCACGAACTGTTCCGCACACAACTGTCAAGTTCACTCGAAAAAAAATCACTAAGGGAGGGGCTTGTGTACCAGTTATCAGTATACGTATAATATATGCCTCTTGCCAAGATATGGTTCCATCATTGTTCTAACCACATCACCAGAGATACCCAGTAACTTCCTGGTATCTTTCAATGTATTACTTCCAGTGTACACAATAATATCCAATACAAGACCACTGTAGCAATCACAAAGCACAAACAACTTTATACCAAAGCGTTTCCTTTTGCTTGGTATATACTGCTTGAATGACAGTCTACCTTTGAACAGAATCAGTGACACGTCAATAACAAGCTTCCTGAAGGGATAAAAATACATATTGAATTTCTCTTTCAGATACAGAAACACATTCCTAATTTTATATAACCTGTCAGTTCTGTCAGGCCTGGTTTTGTCTGAAAAATGTAACATGCATAGAAGTAGCACAAATTGATTCACTGGTATAATATCACTGAAAGCTGGTGTTGCAATCAGTCTGTCTGTTGACCAATATGATTTGATACGGTGCTTATACACATGTGGCATAAGCATTATTGTGGCAAAGAAAAGATACATCTCAGCCACAGTTGTCTCCTTCCACTGGTGTAGACGTGATTTTGGTGAAAGAATCGTGTTTGCCACTGTGTAATCGAAGTATCTGATGCTTTCCCTGATAATAATGTCTATCAGGGGTTCGTCAAAGAATAACTGGAAACATTCCAGTTCAGTGGCATTGTTCCCAAGTGGACAAGATGGGCGTAATCCACTGTGACTTTCATCAAACTGCTGGGGATTGAGAATAAAATTCGCAGCTTCCTGCCAATCCCAGGTGCGGTCTGCTGGTGGGTACTGGATATTTACAGGTAGTTGTGGGGGTTGTGGAAGTGGAAGTTGTAGTTGTGGGGGTTGGTCTCTCTCTCTCTCCTCTACACTCCTCTCTTCTCCAGGTGCATACACGCTTATTATGATCCACTTTTCGCATCCGACCCTTATTTTAATCCACATAATCCTTGAATTTACACATTTATATTCCCTCTTCTCCTTCCATAACTGATCCTTCAACATTATTGCTACCCCTTCCTTAGCTCTAACTCTCTCAGATACTCCTGACTTAATCCCATTTATTTCTCCCCACTGAAACTCGCCTACCCCCTTCAGCTTTGTTTCGCTTAGGGCCAGGACATCCAACTTCTTTTCATTCATAACATCAGCAATCATCTCTTTCTTATCATCTGCACTACATCCACGCACATTCAAACAACCCCGCCTTCCTTTCCCTACAGATTTATACGCTCTCCAAGTCATTCTACTTTGATTCATTCTCTCTAAATGACCAAACCACCTCAACAACCCCACTTCAGCCCTCTGACAAATACTTTTAGTAACTCCACACCTTCTACTAATTTCCACATTCCCAATTTTCTGCATAATATTTACACCACACATTGCCCTTAGACAGGACATCTCCACTGCCTCCAGCCTCCTCCTCGCTGCAGCATTTGCAACCCATGCTTCACACCCATATAAGAGTGTTGGTACCACTATACTTTCGTACATTCCTTCTTTGCCTCCATGGATAACGTTTTTGTCTCCACAGATACCTCAACGCACCACTCACCTTTTTCCTTCATCAATTCTATGGTTAACCTCATCCTTCATAAACCCATCCGCTGACACACCAACTCCCAAATATCTGAAAACATTTACTTCTTCCATAATCCTCTCTCCAGTGTGATATCCAATTTTTCTTTATTTAAATCGTTTGATACCCTCATCACCTTACTCTTATCTATGTTCACTTTCAACTTTCTACCTTTACACACTCTCCCAAACTCGTCCACTAACCTTGCAACTTTTCTTTAGAATCTCCCATAAGCACAGTATCATCAGTAAAAAGTAACTGTGTCAACTCCCATTTTGCATTTAATTCCCATAATTTAATCCCACCCCTCTCCCAACACCCTAGCATTTACTTCTTTACAACCCCATCTATAAATATATTAAACAACCATGGTGACATTACACATCCCTGTCTAAGACCTACTTTTACCGGGAAGTAATCTCCTCTCTCCTACACACCCTAACCTGAGCCTCATTATCCTCATAAAAACTCTTTACAGCCTTCAGTAACTTACTACCTATTCCATACACTTGCAACATTTGCCACATTGCTCCCCTATCCACTATCATATGCCTTTTCTAAATCCATAAATGCAATGAAAACTTCTCTACCTTTATCTAAATACTGTTCACATATATGCTTCACTGTAAACACTTGATCTACACATCCCCTACCCACTCTAAAGCCTCCTTGCTCATCTGCAATCCTACTCTCTGTCCTACCTCTAATTCTTTCAATAATAACCCTGCCATACACTTTACCTGGTATACTCAGTAAACTTATTCCTCTATAATTTTTACACTCTCCTTTATCTCCCTTCCCTTTATATAAAGGAACTTTACATGCTCTCTGCCAATCCCTAGGTACCTTCACCTCTTTCATACATTTATTAAAGAAAAATACCAACCACTCCAGCACTATATCCCCCATGCTTTAACATTTCTGTTTTGATCCCGTCAATTCCAGCTGCTTTACCCCCTTTCATTTTACGTACCCAAAATCTTGCATGTTTATGAGACAGAAAAAAAGATACAGGCAATCCTACCATCATGTAAAACAATTACAGGCTTCCATTTTACAGTCACTTGGCAGGACGCTAGTACCTCCCTGGGCGGTTGCTGTCTACCACCCTACTACCTAGGATATTATATACATATTGAGTAAATTTAAACTTTTAACCTTTAAGGGAGGGGCAAGCCTTTTTCAAGAGATTAGGAAAGGAAGAAAAATTTTGGAAAAATGTTTTCTTACCAAAAAATAGTGCATCATTCTTGCAACATTTTGGTGTAATCAGCTTGTTTATATCATATTTCCTAGTATGTTTTTTCCTTAAATGTATTTTCTTTGTTCTTGCTGTCATAAATAATACATGTTGCCAATTAGTGTTTTTTTTTTTTTAGTTTTATCTCTGCAAAAATTAAATTTTTTATGATTATTTCATTAAAAAAAACTCTACATAGCAACATCTCTGACGCCTCCAGTCAAGTGCAGCGACTCATGCCACCTCAGTGGCCTCTGGGGTCTCAACAAGTGCTGATACATGCAATTCGCTGAGATTTAGCACACCATATCCATAGAGTTTCACAGAAAAAATGAATTAATAACTCAGAAATAAGTTATTGACATTGTGTGTCATGTTTTGCAAAAAATATTAATAGGATTGTCATGATTTTTTCACACGTTATTGAGTAATGATGGCTCTACAACCACCCATGAAGCATTTCCGATATCTTTTACAGCTTTGTTTTTATTGATTTTTTTCCCACAAAATACAGTGGACCCCCGAGTTTCGTAAAAACTTCACTCCTGAAGTCTGCTCAAGTGCCATTACCGAACGAATTTACTCCCTTAAGGAAAAATTTCACGTAGGTTAGTCTATTTCAGACCCTCAAAAATACACTTCCACAAGAACTTACAAAATTATACTTACATAATTGCACGATTTCCGGGGTATTCGTTAACCGAGGGTCCACTGTAAAGGCAAAAACAAAATCACTAACTTCAACATTTTTTATAATGGAATCTACTGACATTTTTGCTAAAATGGATTGGGTCAACAATTATATAGCCTTTATATTTCATCTAATACTTGTAGAAATTTACAAGTTTTGTGACCCCTAAAATTTGGCACATTTTATTTTTTTCTATCTAGCCTAAAAGCAAAAAATCATAACAAAGACAGTGTATAGGTTTTTAGAAGCTGTATAAACCACTGTAAAAAATCTCATTGAAATTAGACCATAATAAAGAAAAAAAACATTAATTCATTCGCCCCTCACTTAAACGGTCCAAACGTATATTTACGTTAGCTCGCCCAGTGCCCCGAATCATTTGAAAAAAAAAAAAAAAATATTATAGAAATAGAGCACATTTTTTTAAGTGTTATAGGATAAAAAAAAGAATTTGGGTCAGTAGTTACCGAGATATGAGGCAGAGAATTTGGCACTGGATGCTAGCCTGACAGCAACAGGAGTCCTGCCGCTTGCAGAATCGTTGCCGATATACCTTTTTTTTTTCTTTTTTTTTATTATTTTATATAATTTTTATGTTGTCATAATCACAATATATAATAATAATAATATTATAATAATAATAATATTTTTATTTCGATGCATGTTACAAGTGTACACTGTTATTGGTAGTTACAATTATAAAACTGTAATGCAAGGAAAGCCACTGGCATGCCATGGCATTAGGGGCAGTTTATTCTAAAGACTTATTCACTAAGTACTTAATGCTAAAGAAATTGATTGAGTTTATTCTAGTTCTGTATTATTTTAAATTATAATATGGTTATACATACTATTAAAAGACAATACAAGAGAAATTGGTTGAGTTTAATCTAGTTGTATATTTTATTTCAAGTTACAATATGTTGATGCTATACTAGTATAATAACAATACTAGAAAAAATTTATTGAGTTTCTTCTAGTTATATATTTTATTTCAAATTAAGAAAATGATGATACTATAAGATTTTAAATGACAATATGATGATATGAAATTGCAACAAGTGTTAAGGAGGATGAACATATCAAATTAAGATTATCTTGAGTAAAATAATATTGGGTTTGAAAGTTTGTTACAGTATGAGTATTTAGTATAGGGTGAGTAGGTGATTTTTGAGAAGAGTCTTGAATTGATTTTCGGACAAGGTTAACTTAATATTTACTGGTAATGAATTCCAGATTCTGGGGCCCTTTATGTGCATAGAATTTTTACATTGGTTAGTATGGACTCGGGGTATGTCAAATAGTGATCTGTGTCTTGTGTCATGGTCGTGGGACCTATTAAAGTTGTTGAGGAGAATTCTGAGCGGAGGGTTGATATTAGCATGTAGAGTTTTATGTATGTAGAAGGCACATGAATAGGTATGAATATTTTTTATGGTGAGTAGTTTTAAGGTTCTGAATATAGGTGGAGTATGCTGTCTAGAGTGGGAATTTGTTATCATCCTGACTGCAGCCTTTTGCTGGGTTATGAGTGGTCTAAGGTGATTTAATGTTGTTGAGCCCCATGCACAGATTCCATAGGTGAGATAAGGGTAGATAAGAGAATGATATAGTGCAATAAAAGCTGGTTGTGGCACATAATAGCGTATCTTAGATAATATACAGTGGACCCCCGAGTTTCGTAAAAACTTCACTCCTGAAGTCTGCTCAAGTGCCATTACCGAACGAATTTACTCCCTTAAGGAAAAATTTCACGTAGGTTAGTCTATTTCAGACCCCCAAAAATACACTTCCACAAGAACTTACAAAATTATACTTACATAATTGCACGATTTCCGGGGTATTCGTTAACCGAGGGTCCACTGTACCTACTGTCCTTGAGATTTTCTTGGAAATTTGTTGTGTGTGTGTTTGGAATTTAAGACTACTGTCAAGGTGGATTCCTAGGAATTTTCCCTCTGTGAGCCTTGTGATGGGTGAACCATTTAGCGTTATGTTTAGTGGAACATTTGCAGCTTTGTTTCCAAACTGAATGAAGTAGGTCTTGTCCGTATTGAGAGTAAGCTTATTTGTCATCATCCATGTTGATATTTTCTGTAATTCGGCATTAACCCTTAAACTGTCCACACGTAGATATACGTTCACTCGCGTAGCTGACCGAACGTAGATCTACGTTTTTTTTCAAATGCTTTTAACCTTGCCACGATAAGCCTGAGTTGCCTAGAGATTAGAGAATGGGTCTGTGCACTCAGTGTGTGTAGTATTACAAAATGTGGGAATGACAAACAAAATGCACTCTTCATTTAAAAGAAAACGAACAATTTATTTTTTCTCAAAATACTCGGTCAGCTACGCGAGTGAACGTATATCTACGTGTGGACAGTTTAAGGGTTAACTGTGTTGGCTAGTATGACTGGATTTGGGTGAGAGAAGACATATGTTGTGTCATCTGCAAACAAATTGGGTTTGAGTAGTTGTGATGGATTCGGTAGGTCGTTTATGTAAATGAGGAATAGGAGTGGCCTCAGGACACTACCTTGAGGGACACCGACTGTAATTTGTTGTGTGGAAGAGTTCTCTCCATTTGTGTACACGAACTGACTTCTGTTGCTAAGGTACAACTTTAGGTAGTTGAGGGGGTGCCCCCTAATACCATAGTGCGCTAATTTTGTGAGCAATAAATCATGGTCGACTGTATCAAATGCTTTGTGTAGGTCTATGAAGATTCCAAGCGGAACTTCTTTCTTCTCAAGTGCGGTGTATATTAACTCTAACATGTGTGTTATAGCATCGTTTGTGCTCTTGTTGGTCCTGAATCAAAATTGACAGGGGTTTAGTACATTGTGTGAGACGAGGTAGGAATAGATCTGTTTATGAATTAATTTTTCGAAGATTTTAGAAAGCAGTGGTAAATTTGAGATTGGTCTATAATTGTTCAAGTCAAATAATAATAATATAGTAGTTCTTGTGATTTCATAGCCAATCTGTGTTCTGGCACTAATATTAGGTATTGAAATTGTACTCAAATAATAATAATAATGATAGTGCATAAAATAATAATAATGATAGTGAATAATAATGATAATAATAATAATATAAATAATAATAATAATAATAATAATAATAATAATAATATAAATAATAATAATAATAATAATAATAATAATAATAATAAAAGATTAGTGTCGCTGCCTTATCTCATCTGATCTCCACTAATGACTCTGGTGACATTTTACAAGAGGGGTGAGCCATAGTCTTATCTCTTCTTATCAGTCCAGTAATTACAGTGATGACATTTGACAGCTTACATTGCTTCCCTTTATTTGTTATGCAAACCTGTCTATCTGTCTGTATCTGTCTGTCTGTGTGTGTCTGTCTTTCTGACTGTCTGTCTTTCTGTCTGCCTGTGTGTCGTCTCCTTTCTGTCTGCTTGTCTCACAAGCACATTATAACACTTTGTCTTGATTTTTTTAGTTATCCTAGGTAATTTACACTATGTATAATTGTATTTACGTATGTGTTCCTGTGAGATAGAGACAGAGACAGATAGATACAGACAGACAGACAGAGATAGACAGCCAATCAGGTACCCAGCTGACCAGTCAGGTGGCCAACCAGCTGTTTGCCAGCCAGGTCCCCAGGCAGGCAGGCAGCCAGCTGGCTTGCCAGCCTGCCGACATCACTTTCCACTTCAAAGGGGAGTGTTAATATGACATGACATCAGTGAATCTATGGTGTTTGCCGCAGTGTTTGCTCTAGCTGGCCCTCAATTTAACTGGTGCTCCCACAAGGTACTAAGTGGTCCCAGATTTTTTTAATATGGTGCACACTGAGTGTTAAGACCCATTCTAGGCTGACCAGGCATCTCAGGCCAATCGTGCCAAATTTGGAGGCAGGAAAAATAAAACATAAATATACGTTTGGGGCAGTAGCAGTGCTAACGTAAACATACGTGTGGACCGTTTAAGGGTTAAAGAGCAGGGGTGTGTTGTCTGCCACTAGACTGGCTGATCAGCCAGTCTAGTGGCTGTTCGAATGATCAGCCAGTTTAGGTTTTTAGGTGATTTGCTGTAGCAACTCCCCAGCCACAAGTGCAAAAGGTGAGGTAAGGATAGACTGGAGAGTAGTACAAGGTCAGTAGTGCAGTTTGAGGTACATAATAACATATCTTAGAGAGGATGCCAACTGGTTGAAGACCTTCTTTGTTATGTGCTGGATATGAGTATTGAATTTAAAGTTGAATATTCTAGGAAGGGTACAGTGGAAGGGGGGTACAAAAATTCTTTAAAAACACCAAGTAAAGCACCACAAGCAAACACTGAAGAATACTGACGATACAAGTCGTTGAGCTCAGGACTGAGGATGACGACAGCAATCTGGATGCCAGGGTACAGCATCTTAAGTTGAAAGAGTTCCACATTAGGTAATGGATCCTTCCTCATTATCTGTATGCATGGTTTATTTATCTTCATCCCAAGCTTCCTCCCCATCTCAATCATGCCATTCACAAATGGTCTGGTGGGAATAAAGACACAAAGTTTGAGTATTCTTTACAAAATCAAGTCATGGGGTTGGAGCATTCTGGAAACGATGAAGGTATGGTGTCAAGGTGTGGTGGGCAAGATGATGATGATGATAATAATAATATATTTCTACAAGTACATGTACAAGGTATACAAGCCTAGTTGACATCAATGAAAATAGCAAGGGGTCTATTGGTAATCCCTCTTATGTATGCTGGGAGGCAGTTGAACAGTCTTGGGCCCCTGACACTTATTGTGTTGTCTCTTAGTGTATTCGTGGCACCTCTGCTTTTCATTGGGGGAATGTTGCATCTCCTGCTGAGTCTTTTGCTTTCGTAGGGAGTGATTATCGTGTGCAAATTTGGTACTAATCCCTCTACGATTTTCCAAGTGTATATTATCATGTATCTTTCTTGCCTGCATTCCAGGGAATACAAATCAAGGAATGCAGGTGAGAAAGATACATAATAATATACACTTGGAAAATCCTAGAGGGATTAGTACCAAATTTGCACATGAAAATCACTCCCTACAAAAGCAAAAGACTCAGCAGGAGATGCAACATCCCCTCAATGAAAAGCTGAGCATTTTGGGCAAATTAGGTAAATTCTGTCCAAGGATGCGACACACTAGTTGACTAACACCTAGGTACCCATTTAACTGATGGGTGAACAGATACAGCAGGTGTCTTATGGAAACTTGTCCTAATATTTTTCAGCCAAACCGGGGATTCAACCCTTGGACCTCAGTGTGTGAGCTGGCCTTAGTAGGCCAGTGTATTAACCACTTTACCATGCTGGCAGGGTAATATCATTCATACAGCTTGTATGTTCATCCACACTGGACCGCAGCGGCATTGACCCCCAAAACCCTCTCCAGATCTCCAGACCACAGCAAGCTTACCATGAGCCACACTCTCCAGATCTCCAGACCACAGCAAGCTTACCATGAACCACACTCACCAGATCTCCAGACCACAGCAAGCTTACCATGAGCCACACTCTCCAGATCTCCAGACCACAGCAAGCTTACCATGAGCCACCTCTCCAGATCTCCAGACCACAGCAAGCTACCATGAGCCACACTCTCCAGATCTCCAGATCACAGCAAGCTTACCATGAGCCACACTCTCCAGATCTCCAGACCACAGCAAGCTTACCATGAGCCACACTCTCCAGATCTCCAGACCACAGCAAGCTTACCATGGGCCACACTCTCCAGATCTCCAGACCACAGCAAGCTTACCATGAGCCACACTCACCAGATCTCCAGACCACAGCAAGCTTACCATGGGCCACACTCTCCAGATCTCCAGACCACAGCAAGCTTACCATGAGCCACACTCTCCAGATCTCCAGACCACAGCAAGCTTACCATGAGCCACACTCTCCAGATCTCCAGACCACAGCAAGCTTACCATGGGCCACACTCTCCATAACCAACACCAAACTCATTGGTGCTACCCAATTTTGTAATTTAAACTTAATAGTTTATCTAAATTTATAATTTTTACTGTACTTTATTTCATTCTAGCTTAATACATAACCAATACCAAACTCTTTGGTGCTACATTGTTATTAGTAATTTTATCTTATTAGTTTATATCTAAATTTTTCTTTAATTTTACTGTACTATATTTCATTCTAGCTTAATACATAACCAATACCAAACTCATTGGTGCTACCTTGTTTTTAATAATTGTATCTTATTAGTTTATATCTAATTTTTTTTATTTCATACTAGCTTAATACATACTCAATACCAAGTCCACTATGTTTATATGTTACTATACTCTATTTGACCAATGTGCATTAGTTATATACTTATCAAAACATCCCCTTACAACAGATATCAGTACTATAACTCACCACACTATACATGATATAACAAAATCACTATTTAACCTAAATGATGAATGATCACGTCGACCCTGATCTAAACCTATTTAATCGAACACCCATTCAAAATTTACTGGAAAATAACTGCCTCTACTACACAGCATCACAAGCCCACACTGTCCTAAACACTACTAAAAGTATAACAGTTCTTAACTACAATGTCCGATCCTTAACCCTTTCAGGTTATGAGGCTACCCTGATGGCAACGTTTACGACTGTGGTTATTGACGTACTATACGCCTAAATTCTAGCGCCTCAAATCAAGCAGAAACAGGCTGTTAGGCCTAGATGTGATAGAATGGGTCTGTGCGGTCAGTGTGCGCAGTATAAAAAAATTCCTGCACCACACAGTGCATAATGAGGAAAGAAAAACTCTGACTGTGTTTTTCGTTTAAAACAGCGACTTTGCAATCTATTTTCGTATGATATTTATTGCTGTATTCTCGTTTTCTTGGTGTCATTTGATAGAATGGAAGATATATTACAGAAATGGAGATGATTTTGATTGGTTTGACAATAATAAGTACCTTGAAATTGAGCTCAAAGTAGCAAAAATGTTCGATTTTTGATGATGTTCAAGAGTAAACAAATCACACCATGCGTCCAATACACATCAACTGATGAGTCTAATATTCATGCACAAGTGCTCTGATATTATTTATACCATTTTTACAGTGATGCAGTTGTATACATAACAGTAAATCTTCTATTTTTTTGTGAGAATAAAAATTCAAAATGGAAAGCAAAAGTAATGCAAGAGGGGCCTGGAGACGTGACTAATGAACAGAGAAGACGTTATTTTAGTGCCAGGAATGTCTGCCTTGTTTATTATGGACCCTATTTTGAAATTGGCATCGTTTGAAATTTGTGTGAAATTGGCCAAATTGCCATTTTCTGACCACTATTTTGGGTAGTTGAAATTGGTAAATAGGCGGTTTCTTGTACTCAATCGATAGAAGAAATGGAGTTCTAGCGAAATAGCTATAATTTTAGTAGACTGAAACATTGGAATGTGCCGAAAATAGGGCTCAAAGTGGGCGAAATCGCCGATGCGTATGTCATGGCTACGCTAACTTTGCGAAAGCATAATTCCGTTAGTTTTTGATCAAATTTCATAATTTTTGTGGCGTTATGATCGGAAAAAGATTCTCTATCATTCCATATGGTTTAGCGCTTCTATTTGATTATAATAATAATAATATCATTCCATAAGAAAATGTTTTTTTTTTTTAAATTCGTGGACCCTGAGAACGAGTTTCAGAGAGACCCCTTGGACCCCCAAAGGGTTAAGCAAACAATATGATGACCACCTTGCACTCCTTGGTTCCCTAAAGACAACCTTCACATGTATTGTCCTCACTGAAACCTGGCTTAAGCAGGATACAATAGATATCTACTCGCTACCAGGATACACAGCAATACACAACTGCAGACCACATCAAGTTGGGGGTGGTATTGCAATCTATTACTCTAATGAAATATCCTGTTGTGACACCACTTGCTATAATGATGAATATGGAAAATATATTTTTGCTAATTTTACTGCACAAAACCTTAAGACTCCCATAACAATCGGAGCCATTTACCGGATGCCTCATACAAACATCCCAAATTTTAGCGATCAACTAAAAACGCTAATAACAAACAACCAAATGAACAAACACCACCTTATCTTAGCTGGAGACTTCAACATCAACCTTGGACAACCAGATGACCAGCCAGTAACCGATTTCATCAGCAATATGAACAACACACTTCTCATACCAACAATAACCAAACCAACCAGGCTTAATGAGACGAGTGCAACCATAATTGACCATATATGGACCAATATCCTAGCCCCCCTTAAATCGGGGATAATAACAGACAGCACCACATACCACTACCCCACCTTCCTCTTAACAAACATTAGTAAACTGCCCCTAGAATACACCAAGTTTCATTTAGACTCCATGACCAGGCATCAATAAATAACTTCACAGCAGAGCTAGAGACGGTTGACTGGGCTATAGAATTCTCAAATGCCAAGGGTATCAATGATTGGACAGACAACTTTCTTAATAAATTACATACACTATATAACAAACATTGTCCTATAAAAATGAAACAGATTACGAATAAACGGCTAGGCTGTCCATGGCTAACTAACAGCTTACTAAAATCCATTAACAAGAAACATCAATATGAGAAGCAATATAGACGGGGATTCATACATAAGGAGTTTATTAAACACTATTCATCAGTTCTCACCAAACTAATAAAACAAGCCAAACAATTGTACTACTCCAGCAGATTCACTGAAACAAGAGGAGATATAAAAAAGACCTGGAAAACACTCTCACAGATTATGGGCACCCACAAACTGAAAAAAACTAGGGATATTATCCTAACTAAACCAAACGAAGCATCACTACAGCCTATTGATACAGTAAACAAGATAAATGACTTCTTCTCAACCATAGGATCAAATCTTGCCAGTAAAATCCCAGATACCAATGCCCAAGCAAGTGATTACCTAGATGGGAATTTCCCATCCTCGTTATATCTTGCACCTACTGAACCCACTGAAGTCACCATGATAATCAAGTCACTTAAAAATAAATCAGGGCATCTGTCTCAAGTTCCACCCTTAATATACAAACGAGCCGCTCATGTCCTTTCATATCCTATTTCATTACTTTTTAACAAATCATTAGAAACTAGCACTTTCCCAACACTGATCCTCAAACTCATTCTTTCTCCTGTATCGATCTCTCCATCTGCTCTTCCTCAACAGTCCTTGACTTCACCTGGTCTGTCCTCCCGGACTTACATGACAGCGATCATTTCGCAATCATCCTTAAGTCCCCTCTGTTTTCTCCACCTCCTCATTGCCCACGCTGGCAATTTGACAGGGCGAAATGGGTCCTTTACGCACATCTTACTGCCTTTCATGAGGTTCCTTCCTCATTCTCCATTGATGAGGTTTTACATCTCTTTTCGTCCTCCATCTTCACAGCCACTGAAATTGGTAATCATCTGGTCCGCATTTCTCAGGGGCTCCATCTATGCCCCTCGTTCCTTTCTTCTAAGTCTGCCAGCGAGTTAAAGCCCTTAGATTTTTCTTCTCTTAGAGAAGAATCCTAAAATGTGCCTTTCACCCTTCAAGAACTGTAGGCAACACACACTGCTTGTCGATCATTGGCAGCTGAGCCAGACGGCATACATATTCGTATGCTACAGCATTTACATCAGTCTGCTCTTACTGTCCTCTTACGACTCTTTAATCTCATATGGTCGCATGGAGTTCTTCCCCAGCTGTGGAAGTCTGCAATTGTTCTCACTTTTCGAAAACCAGGTACTATGGGACGTAATTCCTCTCACTACCGTCCCATCGCTCTTACCAGTGCAGTTTGGAAGGTGATGGAATGTCTAGTTAATAGACGTTTGATGTGGTATTTAGAGACGCACAATAGTCTCTCGCCTAGTCAATATGGCTTCCGTAAGGGCCGTTCTGCCATTGACCCCTTACTGCGCTTGGATACATATATTCGTAATATATTGCGAATAACCATTCGGTTATCGCTATCTTTTTCGACCTTGAGAAGGCTTATGACACAACTTGGAGATATAATATCTTGGCCCAGGCCCTCTCCTTAGGCCTCCGAGGCAACCTACCAATCTTTCTTAAGGCTTTCTTAACTGACAGACATTTCCGGGTCCGGGTTAGTAATGAACTCTCCCCGGAATTTGTCCAAGCTGAAGGTGTCCCCCAGGGATGTGTTCTGAGCACAACACTCTGCTTGCTATAAATAATCTGGCATCTGTTCTCCCATCCAATATTTGGTCATCGCTCTATGTGGATGACTTTGCTATAGCTTGTGCAGGTGCTGACTGTCACCTCATTGCAGTTTCCCTCCAGCATGCCATCAACCGAGTTTCTGATTGGGCCACCACTCACGGGTTTAAATTTTCTAGTGGCAAAACTCATCAAATTACGTTTACTAGACGTTTAGTGGTCTCTGATCATCCATTATACCTATACGGCTCACGTATCCCTGAACGTGATACAGTCAGGTTTCTCGGCCTCCTGTTTGACCGTCGATTGTCCTGGAAACCTCACATTACCTCTCTGAAGGCAACTTGTCACACCAGGCTGAACCTTCTTAAAACCCTCGCACATCTTTCATGGGGGGCTGATTCAGCCCTAATTTTGTCGAAACTCGATTATGGTGACCAGATATATTCGGAAGCCTCCCCTGCTACTCTTTCCATCCTTAATCCCATCCATCACCAGGGATTACGCTTATGCCTTGGTGCATTTCGTTCTTCCCCGGTTGAGAGCCTCTATGTAGAAGCGAACATTCCATCTTTATCTGATCGTCGTGATGCACATTGCATTCGCCATTTTGTTCGCTCTCATGACCTCCGCAATCCTTCCATGTATAGGATTGTTACAGATGTTAGTAGGCGCTCTTTATTTGTTCGTCGCCCCTGCTTACTTCGTCCCTTTTCTCTTCGTCTACATTCACTCCTGTCTTCCCTTCAGCTCCCACCTCTATATGTTCATGTGACATCTCCCTTTCCCCTGCCCCCTTGGGAAGTTCTTGTTGTCCGTGTCTGTTCTATTCCTCTACCTTGCGCGAAAGCCCAGCTACCTACGGCGACTTCTCGCTCTTTCTTTCTAAACCATTTCCGTTCTCATTCCCACGCCATCGCAGTATACACCGATGTTTCAAAGTCATCTGACGGCGTCGGATTCGCAGCAGTGTTTCCGGACAGCGTCGTACGAGGGCATCTATTACCCTCGGCTAACATATTTACTGCTGAATTGTATGCCATTCTTGTGGCACTTATCCATATTGCATCTATGCCTTTGTCACCATTTGTGGTCGTTTCAGACTCCCTTAGTGCTTTACAGGCTATCCGTAAAATTGATACACCTCACCCCCTAGTTCTTCGTATCCACCTTTGGTTACGCCGTATCTTTAGCAAGCATAAAGATATTGTCTTTTGTTGGGTCCCTGGTCATGTTGACGTACAGGGCAATGAACAGGCAGACACTGCTGCGCGGTCAGCAGTACATGACCTTCCAGTTTCATATAGAGGTGTTCTTTTACGGACTGTTTTGCGGTCATTGCTACCCACCTTCGCACCCGTTGGCAACAACGCTGGTCTGACCTGCTGAATAACAAACTTCATTCTATTAAACCGAGTATAGGTTTCTGGCCTTCTTCTTGTCACCCATGTCGAGGTTGGGAGACTACACTCTCCCGTCTTCGCATAGGCCACACTTATCTTACTCACGGGTATCTCATGGAGAGACTCCCTGCCCTCTCTGTGAGCATTGTTAGGTTCCAGTGTCTGTTCGACATATTCTGTTGGACTGCCCCCACTATCAACGAGCACGCAGAATTTACCTCCAACGGCGTCTTCGCTCTGCGGCCCTTGCTTTACCTTCCCTTCTTGCAGATGGACCCTTCTTTAATCCTGACTCTCTCATTGACTTTTTGACAGAAACTGACTTACTACACAAACTCTGAAGATTATACCTCTAGCACCTCACTCAGTCCCTTCTACCTTGATCTCTTGCTACCCTCTATCCCTGCACTATCCACCATCCTTCTGCACTCCATACCCTTCTAATCATCCATCTCCCTCTTACAACCCATTCTCCCTGCATCCTGCAATATCCTGCAGCACTGTATAACCCCTGTGGTTTAGCGCTTCTGTTTGATTATAATAATAATAATAATAATCCCTGCATGCCTGCTACACTCCCTGCATGAATGCTACACTCCCTGCATGAATGCTACACTCCCTGCATGAATGCTACACTCCCTGCATGAATGCTACACTCCCTGCATGAATGCTACACTCCCTGCATGAATGCTACACTCCTGCATGAATGCTACACTCCTGCATGAATGCTACACTCCCTGCATGAATGCTACACCCCCTGCATGAATGCTACACTCCCTGCATGAATGCTACACTCCCTGCATGAATGCTACACTCCCTGCATGAATGCTACACTCCCTGCATGAATGCTACACTCCCTGCATGAATGCTACACTCCCTGCATGAATGCTACACTCCCTGCATGAATGCTACACTCCCTGCATGAATGCTACACTCCCTGCATGAATGCTGCCACTGATGTGCCACTAGGAAGCTTCTTTGGACCCATGGTGACTTATTTCACAAAAAAACACCAAAAAAGACACCAAATGTATTGTGAATGTTTGAAAGAGCGCGCTGGGTAATGTTCTCTCAATGGTAAACAACGCTTCACTGGCGGGCGTCCTGCGCAGGCGCGGAGCAGGTGGACAGGTCTAATACGTTACGAAACACGAGGGATTTTACGATACACGAAATCGAAAAAAGCTTACGAAACACGATTTTTACGAAATATGAGCCTTACGATACTCAGGGGTCCACTGTACTGAATGGTGTAACCACTAACTACTTTAGTGGTTTCTAAACATAGCACATTTTTACAAAGCAAGGACTACACACAATGCCCACTGTGAAAGCCAGTACCGACAGTCATGTGCCTCCGCTGTGGTAAATCCAACAGGCAACTGGTACTCCAGGATGGCATCTTCCTGATCAGG
Source organism: Cherax destructor (assembly GCA_009830355.1). Taxonomy (NCBI): domain Eukaryota; kingdom Metazoa; phylum Arthropoda; class Malacostraca; order Decapoda; family Parastacidae; genus Cherax; species Cherax destructor. Next base: position 21,083 of record WNWK01024961.1, read on the forward strand.
AGATGAGAGTAGAGCCAAACCAAGAGCAGTCAGGTATACACCAGGCAGAAACTTTACAAAAACATGTCAAGGTGTCTCTCATGTGGTTGCTGAACCAAACAGTGAGACTTTCCAGTCAACACTCAAGATCCTTAAATGGTCAGGCACTTACGCCCATCGTCCAAGGACCTCACTCCACACAGATCCTCCAACCTTACAAGGAGGAAACTGCCACAGTACATGGAGGGGATCCACGGGACCACACAGGCAAATCATTGGACCGTTTCGTACTTAGAGCACACCGAGACACAAATATACAACATACTTTCCTGGACTTCTCTAGTCACCGAAGGTTGTCAACCTCTGCCTCAACTCACAAATGTGCATACTCTGACCCTTGTCAATTGTCTGGCTCCGACTCATCTCCTTCACAGTCGGATGGCTGGAAGGGAGCACTCAGGCCCACCAAGAGTTCACCAATGTAAAAACAACAAGGTCAGCAGAAGACAAACACTATGTACAAAGCATGCACCATGTATCTACATGAAACATCTAGAGAGAACACCAGCAATCACGTTCTCTGAGCATTTTATAAACATGTATTTGACTTCTAGTTGATTGCAAGACAAAGCCCATCTTAAGAGTCTGATTTGGGTCACCATACATAGGAACAGGGTGAAGAGATCCTGGGACATATACAGATGCAGAATAGACAACCCACAGTGAAAAAATTCTTTCCTGTGGCAAAATAAGGACACCTAGTAACAATATTACCAATTCTGCAACCTCTTGCAGTACAAACACAAACCCCAAGACATCTTTCTGCACCCAGGCTGTGTACATCAAGTTTACAAAAATACCTTCACGTTCCATCTCACACACAAAATACATAATGAACCCAATTGGCATTACACACATGGAAATTGTATCAATATCAATCTTTCTTAACCAGCAAACTTTAGTTGTTAAATGTACTTTGTGGCAGTCAGTGCATATGCTGAAGATGCTATCGAATTTGAGAACTATGAAGCATGGGAATGCCCACTGACTCTCACTAAGCACTACAAATGGGTAATGAAAGAATTTCACCTCTTCCTCCATATCCCAGTTTTCATACAGATTTTTCACACACAATTGTTGAATTGGCTCAGCTTCCTTAACAATTACTTCATGAAGTCTTGACTTTACCCCTTTAGTGACATCCCAAACTTTTACAAGGTTCCACGGTGGCTGAGCCAACTCTCCAACATTTTCATTAGCAAGAAAAAAACACATTTTCCCCAGTATCGTTTACAAACATGGAATTCCTTAAATACTCTTTGGCCATTACATGCAGATTACTGTTTTGTTCCCCTTTACATTCCACTTAAACATTGGTCACTCTAGGTTTCTGATCTAACTTTAAACCCTTTAAACAGTTACTGTGTACATTACTTGCATTCTTTTCTTGCTTGGGTGTGTGGGTTTTATACCTTACTCTTGAGAGCTTTCCCCACACCATGGTTAGCTCGCAGCAACTTGCCATACAATTTTTCACATGAACTGGCTCCAATGCCAGCACCTCATCTCCAGCCTCTAGAGCATTATGGTCCACATTATGGTCCCACATCATCATTCGGGTCTGGTTGATGGGCACATTCACTGGTACCATCCATTTCATACAAGCCAACCAGTATCTGAAACTGAGAAAAAGCTCCGAGGGGGAAGCATCACCATTCTTCCCAAGCCAATAGCTCAGAGATTTCAGAGTGCTTCCCCACTCAGCAGTTACAAAGAGAGGGATCCTCTCATCCCAGATGTTTGTATTGTCTATACGTGAACCCCCGGTGTTCGACGGCGTCGGTGCTCGGCCAAATCGGTGTTCGACGGGGATTTTTACAATATTTTTGACTCAGTATTAGGCGGCCACTCGGAGTTCGACGAGTCGGCTATCCGTCCCGAACGCGTACGCATGTGGCCGTGGCCCAGCTGGGCGCCCAGGCACTCAGTGTGTTATTGTTTACAAGCGAGCGAACACTACCCACGCACCACCCACGCATTCATACCATATATATTGTCATTATTCCAGTGTTTTTTTAGTGCTTGCAACTGGTAAATAAGCCACCATGGGCCCTAAGAAAGCTCCTAGTGCCAAGCCTGTGGTAAAGAATGTCAGAAATACGGTAGAATTGAAGAAGGAGATGATAGCAAAATATGAAAGTGGAGTGCGTGTCACTGAGCTGGCCAGGCTCTATGGCAAATCCCATTCCACCATCTCTTCCATTTTGGCCAAGAGAAAGGAAATCAAGGATGCTGTTGTTGCGAAAGGTGCAAGTATGGTCACAAAACAGAGATCTAAAGTGCTGGAACAAGTGGAAACTTTGTTGTTGGTGTGGATCAACGAGAAACAGTTAGCAGGAGATAGTGTTACGCTGGCAATAATATGTGAAAAAGCAAGGCAGTTGCATGATGATCTCGTCAAGAAAATGCCTGCAACGAGTGATGAAGTGAACGAATTTAAAGCCAGCAAAGGCTGGTTTGACAGATTTAAGAAGCGAAGTGGCATACATAGTGTTGTGAGGTATGGTGAGGCAGCCAGTTCTGAAAAAATGCTGCTGAAAAATATGTGCAAGAATTCCAGGGGTACATAGAGGCTGAACAATTCCAACCACAACAAGTGTTCAATTGTGACGAAACAGGCCTGTTTTGGAAGAAAATGCCAAACAGGACCTACATTACAAAGGAGGAAAAGGCACAGCCAGGACATGAGCCTATGAAAGACAGGCTCACTCTCATGATGTGTGCTAATGCCAGTGGTGATTGCAAAGTGAAGCCTTTACTGGTGTATCATTCTGAAAATCCCCGAGTGTTTGGCAGATGTGGTAACAAAAAGTCTAATTTGTGTGTGATGTGGAAGTTTAACAGTAAGGCATGGGTCACTAGGGAAATTTTCCTTGAATGGTTCAAAAACGTGTTTGGCCCCAGTGTGAAGAAATATCTCGAGGAAAATAATTTACCACTTAGGTGTCTCCTGATAATGGACAATGCTCCTGGTCATCCTCCAGACTTGGCAGAGCAAATTGTGCAGGGCTGTGAGTTCATCAAAGTGAAGTTCTTGCCCCCTAATACCACTCCTCTCCTCCAGCCCATGGACCAGCAGGTCATTTGCAACTTTAAAAAACTCTACAATAAAGCAATGTTTCAAAAGTGCTTTGATGTAACCACAGACATGGATATGACACTAAAAGACTTTTGGAAAGAGCATTTCCATATCCTGCATTGTGTAAAGCTTATAGGTAAGGCTTGGGAGGGAGTGACTACCAGGACTTTGAACTCTGCCTGGAGAAAATTGTGGCCAGACTGTGTCCTAGATTTTGAAGGTTTTGGGGCTGAGCCTCAGAATCCTGAGCCTGAGCCTGTTGTGGAAGAAATTGTGGAACTGGGCAAGTCCATGGGGTTGGATGTTTGTACCCAGGATGTGGAAGAGTTGGTGGAGGAGCACAATGAAGAGTTAACCACTGAAGATCTGCAAGAGCTTCAACAGCAACTGCAACAAGAGACCACAGGTCAGGAAAATGGTCAGAGGAGGAGGAGGTGGAACCGAGATGGAAGAATGTGCCTTCTTCAAGGATTAGGGAGATCTGTGACAAATGGGCTGATGTGCAAGGCTTCATGGATGATTATCCCTAACCAAGATGTTGCACGCCGTGTATGCGACACGTTTAATGACAATGTCTTGTTACATTTTTAAAGGGCATTTTAAAGAACCCAGACACAGAGCTCCCTGGACAGATTTTTGTTAGAGAGGGGTCCAGTGACTCTCAAGCTGGTCCTAGTGGCATTAAAAGAAAAAGGGAAGTAACCCCAGAAGAACTTGTTACCTGCAGTGTTAATGGAAGGGGATTGCCCTTCAAACACTAGCATACTACTCCACCTTCTCCCCTCCTCCCGTCCTCCACACATCAACAACTCTTCAATAAAAGTAAGTGACATGTTATTGTACTATTTATTTATAATTTTGTTATAAAATTGTGTTTAATTTAATGTCAAAAGTTCTAAAAATATTTTATTTTAATACTTTTGGATGTCTGGGACGGATTAATTTTATTTCCATTATTTCTTATGGGGGAAAAAAGAATCGGAGTTCGACCAAACCGGTGGTCGAGGGCCCTCTCTGACGGATTGCCGACGAGAACCGGGGGCTCACTATAGGCTTGCATCATTGTCTTTAGGGTTTGATGGAAGTTCTCTATTTTTCCTTGAGATGGAGGGTGATAGATAGCTGAAGAGTTAGGCTTTACCTCTAACCCCTTTAACACGTTCCCAAATAATTCTCAGGTAAAGTTAGACCCTTGATCTGTTTGTACCTCCCGAGGAAAGCCAACATGAAAAAAGAACTTCATCAAAGCCCTTAAGACTACATGAGCTGTCATCTTATGTAGAGGGACTGCTTCCAGGTACCTGGTAGTGGAGCAAATAATTGTGAGTAAATAATCATTTCCATTCTGGTCCTTGGGACTGGCCCAACTACATTTACTTCCAGCTTGTGAAGGGTCCACCTAGTGCTGAAATAGGCTGAAGAGGAACAGGTTTAATACATTGACAAGGTTTCCTCTAAATTGACAGACATGATAGGTCTTACTATATTCTTCCACAGTCTCCACAGCTGGGGCATGAAGAAATGCCTGGAAACCTTGGACATCATCATCTGGTGACAAAACCCTTTTTGTTATCCTTCCTTGGTAAAAAAACAGGGGCCTTTTTTGTAAGAGTTTCCTCTCTGAAATGAAAGCATTTATTTGGTTTGAAACCTTTTCCCTTTACCACGCTGGGCTCTGATCAGTGTACATCATTCTCTATCAGAAATTAATTGCACCTTAGAAGATTAGCCTCTCTCAATATTTAAAGATCTATGCTCCAATCATGCTCAGCTCTTTGGGAAACACCCTTTAAGGGGGCTCCTTGTCGGGGAAAAGGGGGCAATCGGTCTGAGAATTGGCCCTTTTGGTCTTCCCCCCAGAAAACCCTAATCCCCATTCCCCCCCCCTTTTCCCTTTTTCCCCATCCCCCCTTTTTCCCTTTCCTCCTCCTCCTCATTCCCCCCTTTTTTCCCTTTCCCCCTTTTTAACTCTGGGAGCTTTCCCCAAAAGGCATTCTATTTCCCTAGGTGGGGAAGGGTCCTTTTCCATCCCATTCCGTTGGGTAGTTTGCCGTGGTGGGGATCCCTGGGGATTTTCCGTCCCCCTGGTCCCCCGGGGGGGGCTTTGGGATTTTTTGGGCGACGGGGTATCTCTGGAGGCCACCTTTGGTTGGGGTGGTGACTGAAGGGGGGATGCTTTGGTGCATACCGGCCGCCCTCTTTTGCCCCCCGGGTGGCCGGTGGATGTGATTCTACCCGGGTTGGGTTTCTGGCATGGGGAGGGAGGCACGGGTTCCATGCGCATCTCACTCTTGGGGGTTGGGCCCCCTTGGGCACGGAGGTTTTCCCCCCTTTTATTCCTCCCGGAGCTATTCCCCGTTCGGGGGTTTGCTTCTTTTGATTATAAAAAATTCCTCCCGTTCCCCCTTTTTTTTTTCTTTTTTATTTTTATTTTCTTCTTTTTTTTTTCTTAAAAAAAAAAGAAAAAAAACCATCCCTAATCTTAATGGGCCCGATCCCCCTAGTTCGCCCCCCCGTTAAGGAAACTTTTTCTAAACCCGCCCCTTCTGGTGCCCGGGTTGCCCTGTTCGGGGGGGTTCCGCGCCCCCGCGCCGTTCCGGCTTCTCCCTCAATGGTGCAAATTTTCGGATTCCCCCCTTCCCCATCAGACCCCCCCAGTCCCCCCCAAACCCGCCCTTACATGACGTTTCCCCCTTTTTGTTTCTCAGAAATGACCAGCCGCCCACCCCCTTAAAAACTTTTTTCCCTCTCAATGGACAAAGTTTTTTCTCTGCCCCCTTTCCTTTTAATATGTATTGGTAAGGCTCCACACCAGTTGGTCAAGATATCTAATTTCATGTCTCAAAAGGGGTCTCGCATCACGGTCCAGAATGCTGGCCAAGTCGCGATCTTTTCTCCTTCGACAATTTTTGGGGGAATATCACCTCATGGGTAAGGGGGTAGCTTCGGGTGTTGCTCCCCCAGTTTTTGGGGGGTTCTTTTAAAAACCCCAAAATTGCAATCCTCTGTTACCCGGCCCTAGGCTTTTTTGTTTATTTATGGATCCTTTTTTGTGGAACCTTTAAAAATGCTCTTCTTGCCGGGGTTTTCCCTACCGTCAGCTCTTTATTCTTCTCAAATTTCGGTTTCCCTTTAATAAGTGGTAACCTCTTTTTTATATATCTCCCCTTTAGCTTTCTATCCCCATGTTGATTTTTTGGGTTTTTTTTTAAAACCTTTTTTGCTTTTAAAAATTTTTCTTGGGGGGGTGCCTCTCCCGGGGGTTTATTGAGCATTTTTTCTTCTCTCCCCCCTTTTTTTAAATTGGGTTTACCCCTTTGATCCCCCAACTCATTCTTTTTCCCATGATCTTTCTCTCTCTTCATCCTTGGCTTACCTGGTTCTCCCATTACATGATGGATTTCCCCAAACATCCTTGGTCCCCTTTTTTCTCCACCTCCCCCTGCCCCGCTGTAATTTGCCGGGGGAAAGGGGCCTTTCCCTCTTTGCCAAAGGGGTTCCCTTTTCCTCTATTAAGTTTTATCTTTTTTTCCTCTTTCGACAACCCCCTTTTTCCCCCAAACGCAAACATTCGATGCTGTGGGGGTCTCCCCGTGCTCGGGCGTACGTTTTAAATCGCCTTTGGGCGATATCAGTATAAAGAAACAGAAGACTCGGTTTTAGGAAAACCGCTCACCTTTATCGTGCTAAAACCTTGCCGAGTCGTTTCTCGGTCCCCGGTTTCCTCAATGAGTGCAGTCTGGAAGAAAGTGCGGAAATTGGTGGTAAATTCTCCCCAACCCGGTTCCTGTTCTTCCCGGTTGCTGGTGTCGAAAAGCACACCCTCTTGCCGTTGCCACTGAATTTGGGAATCATCTAGTCATATCCGGGGTTCCATCTATGCCCCCGTTCCTTTCTTCTAAGTCTGCCAGCGAGTTAAATCCCAGATTTTCTTCTCTTAGGAAGAATCTTATAATGTGCCTTTTACCTTTCAGAACTGGAGGCAACACCTCTGCTTGCCGATCATCGGCAACTGAGACGAGGCATAAATATTCGTATGCTACAGCATTTACATTAGTCTGCTCTTACTGTCCTCTTGACTCTTTAAAACTTATATGGTCGGAGTTATTCCCCCGGTGGAAGTCTGCTATTGTTCTCCCTTTCGCAAACCGGTCTACAGGACATGATACCTCCACTACCGTCCCCTCCTTTTACCAGTGGTTTGCAAGGTGATGGGAAAGTCTAGTTAATAGACGTTTGATGTGGTATTTAGAGCGCACAGTAGTTTTCCACTAGTCAATATGGCTTTTGTAAGGGCCGTTCTGCCATTGACTCCTTACTGCTTGGATCGTATACAGTGGACCCTCGGCTAACGATCGTTCCAGATAACGATATTTTCGGTTAAGAGTTTGCTTTACCGTCAATATTTTTGGGGGCGATATTTACTCGGTTAGCGATACGTACAAGACCTGTCTGCCCGCTCTGTGCTTCGCGCCTCCTCCCAGGACGCCAGTACAGCATTGTTTACACTTGAGTGAACAATACCCAGCATGCTCTTTCAAACATTTCACAATAAATTTACTCTGTTTTTTTGCTGGTTTAGTGATTGTCACTGTGAATAAGTCACCATGGGTACAAAGAACCTTCACAAGTCGATAAAGGCTATGAGCAGCCAGTGATAAAGTGTAGCAATGGAAATAGTAAGTCACTCTGTCTGACTTTTGGGTTATACTAGGTTTTCTACACATATGCTGCTATGTATGATAATCTGTGTGTAACTGGATTTGTGTATATGAATAAAGTTCTTAAGTAAGTTCGTTAATGTGAAAATGCGACAAAAAATTTTCCCACAATGTTTGGATTTAAAGG
>WNWK01024962.1:0-29046 GCA_009830355.1 Cherax destructor
ATTTATGAATTTATGTTAAAGTTTGATTTTTGAAAAAATAATTAGAAATATTATTAACTTATGAATTATTTATTTAAAATTTATTTTTGAATTAATTATAAAAATATTTAAAAATTTGATCCTTATGAATAAAATATTTAAATTTAAATTATTCTATTTTAAAATCCATAAATTTTAAATTTAAAATATTAATATTTTTAAATCAAATAAAATAATTTAAATATTTTATTATTTCGACTTAAGCGTTAGTCTAAAACTATTTTAATAATTTCATTTTATGAATTTTCTAAATTTATGAAATAAATTTAGTTTTATTAATAGATATATAATTTATGAAAAGTAAAAAATTAAATGCTTAATAATCAAAAATTTTAAATTTAAATTTAATATAAATTTTAAAAATATTAATAAAAATTTATATTTTCATTTTAAAAAAAAATAAATAAAAATTATATTTTGATATTGACTTAACTGATTAAACATTTACAATAGTTCATTTTAAATTTCATAAATGAATAAAAATTTATTTTGAGTACATGTATTTTTCTAAAGTTTAGAATTAATGTTTCAAAAATCAAATGTTTATGCATTAATATAATTTTATTTAATATAATTTAAAATTAAAAATATTTAAATATATTAAAATAGAAAGTAAAATGATACAATCGATTTTTTGATTTTCTCTAACTTATTTTCTAAAATATTTTAACTAAAAATTTATTTAAATTTAATGAATATAATGAAATTTATATAGAAATTTATTCTTTAAAGTTTCAAAATTTCTTAAAATTTTTCAAAAATCAATATAAGTTATAGATAATAATAATTTTTAATTTTTTAATTTATAATTATTACAATATTTTTAAATTTAATTTAAAATAATATTAAAATTTCATATTAAAATCATGAATTAATCGAAATTGAAATGATTTTAAATTATTTTAGATGATTTTCTAAATATTTAGCAAAATTTAGAAATTAAATAATTTCTTTATGAATTTATAAAATTATTAAATTTTTGAAATTAAAGTTATTTTCAAAAAATAGTTTTAATAATTATAATTTTAAATTAAAAATCAATAAAAATTTAAATAATATTTTTAATATTTAAATTTTAAAATACATAAAATTAAAACTAAAAATTTAATATTTATGAATTTGACGTTAAGTTTAGGTTTGCAAAATCATTTTTGCAATTTAGTTTTAATTTTAATGATTTTCTGCAATAAATTTTGAAAATAGATTTTAATTTTGAATTTTATTTTGTTTTCTTAGAAAAGTTTTCAAATTTGAACTCTAATGCAAACAATAATAAGTTTATACTAATTATAATGAATTAGAAAAAAGCAATTAGATTTTAGAGCTTACTAAGTATTTTATAAAAGTTTCAGAAACTAATGTTATCAAATGCAAATCATTTTTAATTATATTTAATATTTTTAAATCATTAATCTATAAATATTTATATATTAATTATTGAATATGAAATTAAACTAGAAATGTAACATTTATTATATTTGGTTAGTTATGTTCAACTCTTTAGTAAAATACTTAGATTTTCAACTTAAAGAATTTCATGATTGAAATTAGAAAGCAAAATTTTAATTTTAAGATATAGTATATTATCAAAATAGTTTTAAATTAATGTTCTCAATGCAAATCAAGTTTTATAATTTGAATATTTATTAATTATTTAATATTAAATCCAAATCTATAAATATTTTTTAAGAATATTAATTATTTCGAATACATAAACATTAATCAGAAATGTGTAAAATGTATTATTATATTTGACGTTTAGAGCGTTTGTTTTCGCAAACTCATTTTTCAGCTAATACTTGATTTACACTTTTAAAAGAATTTCAGCAATTGAATTTATGGAAAAGTAAGAAATTTATGATTTTCTTTAGAAGCTACTATAGGTATTTTATCTAAAAATAGTTTTAGAAATCTTGAAATCTAATCGTCAAAAATGCAATAAAACAGTTTTATAGCATTTAATATTTATTAATTTTTACATTTAAACCATAAATCTAAAATCAATATTTAAGAATATTCATTAGAAAAGAAACATTAAGCTCAGAAATGTGCTAAAATGATTTATTTTTGGTTTAGAGGTTTGAGTTTTCGGCAAAACTCTTTACTAAATACTGATTTTCACACTTAAATAATTATGCAATTGAAATTTATGGGAAAAGTAAGCAAAATTTTATGATTTCTTTTAGAAGCTTACTTATAGGTATATTTTATCTAAAAATAGTTTTTCAGAAAATCTTGAAAATGCCTTGAATCATCAAAAATGCAATAAAATCAAGTTTTATAGCATTTTTGAATATTTATTAATTATTTTTAAAAATCCATTAAAATCTATAAAAATCAATATTTTATAGAATATTTCATATTTTTGAAAATACATGAAAATTAAAAGCAGAAAATGTGCTAAAATGCTTTTTGATATTTAGTTTAGGCGTTTGATGCTTTTCTGCAAAATCATTTTTACTAAAATACTTAATTTTCAATTTTAAATAAATTTCACTCAATTGAATTTATGGGAAATAAAAATTTTATGATTTTCTTTAGAAGCTTACTATGGTATATTTTATCTAAAATAGTTTTAGAAATCCTTGAAAACTAAACTAAAATCAATAAAATCAGTTTTATAGCATTTTGAATATTTAAATTATTTACATATTTTAAAAATCCATTAAAAATCTATAAAAATCAATATTTTTATGAATATTTCATATTATTTTGAAAAATATGAAACATTAAAAAGCTCAGAAAATGTGTAAAATCGTATTTTATGCATATTTCGACGTTTTGACGGTTTGATGCTTTCTGCAAAACTCATTTTTGCTAAAATACTTAGATTTTCACACTTTAAATGAATTTCTACTGCAATTGAAATTTATGGAAAAGTAACAAAATTTATGATTTTCTTTTAGGAAGTTACCATAGGTATATTTATCTAAAATAGTTTTCAGAAAATCTTGAAAATGCCTTAATCGTCAAAATGCAATAAAATAAGTTTTATAGCATTTTTAATATTTATAATTATTTACATATTTTAAAATCATAAAACTAAAAATCAATATTTTAGAATATTCATATTATTTTCAAATACATAAACATTAAAGTAGAAATTGCAAATCGATTTATGCATATTCGACGTTTAGAGGTTTGATGCTTCTGCAAACATTTAGCTAAATCAATTTCACACTTAAATAAATTTCTACTGCATTGAAATTTATGGAAGAAAATTTATGATTTTCTTAGAGCTTACTATAGTATATTTATCAAATAGTTTTCAAAATCTAAAGCTAATCGTAAAGCAATAAAATAGTTTATACATTTGAATATTAATTATTTACATATTTTTAAAAATCCATTAAAATCTATAAAATCAATATTTTTTCATATTATTTTCAAATACATGAAACATTAAAGCTCAGAAAATGTTAAAATCGATTTACATATTTGACGTTTGAGCGGTTTGATGTTTCTGGCAAAACTCATTTATAAAATTTAGATTTCACACTTTAAATAAATTTCTGAATTAAATTTATGGGAAAAGTAACAAAATTTTGATTTCTTAGAAGCTTACTATATATATTTTATCTAAAATATTTTCAGAAAATCTTGAAAATCCAATCGTAAAATGCAATAAAATAATTTTATAGCATTTTAATATTTTTATTTTTACATATTTTAAATCATTAAAAATCTATAAAATCAATATTTATAATATTTCATATTATTTTCGAAAATACTGAAACATTAAATAGAAAATGCTAAATCATTTTATGCTATTTCGACGTTTTAGAGCGGTTTGATGCTTTCTGCAAAACTCATTTTTTAAAATTTAATTCCATTTAAATAATTCACATTGAAATTTATGGAAAAGTAACAAAATTTTATGATTTCTTTTGAACTTTATAGTATATTTTCTAAAAGTTTCAAAAATCTGAAATCTTAAATCGTCAAAATGCAATAAAAGTTTATACATTTAATTTATTTTTATATTTAAAATCATTAAATCTAAAAATCAAATTTTTAAGATATTTCATATATTTTCAAAATACATGAAACATAAACAGAAAATGTGCAAATCGTTTTTGCATTTGAGTTAACGTTTATCTTTTCTGCAAAACTCTTTAGCAATTAAATTTTGAAGTAGCAAATTATGATTTTCTTGAACATATGGTAATTTACTAAATAGTTTCAAATGAAATTAAATCGTAAAATAATAAAATCATTTATTTTATAATTATTACATATAAATCATAAATCTATAAATAATATTTTGAATATCATATTTTCGAAAATACATAAACATTAACTAGAATTCTAAATCGTTTATATTGCGTTAGGTTTGATCTTCTGCAAAACATTTACTAATCTTAATTCAACTTAAATAATTTCATGCATTAAATTTATGAAAGTAAGCAAATTTATGATTTTCTTAGGAAGCTTACTATAGGTTATTTTATCTAAAATAGTTTTCAGAAATCTTGAAAATCCTAATCGTCAAAAATCAATAAATAAGTTTATACATTTTATATTTATAAATTATTTATATTTTAAAAATCCCATAAAATCTATAAAAATCAATATTTTAAGAATATTTCATATTATTTTCGAAAATACATGAAACATTAAAAAGCTCAGAAAAATGTGCTAAATCGATTTTATTGCATATTTCGACGTTTAGAGCGGTTTGAGTGCTTTTCTGCAAAACTCATTTTAGCTAAAATACTTAGATTTTCACACTTTTAAATAGAATTTCTACTGCAATTGAAATTTATGGAAAAGTAAGCAAAATTTTATGATTTTCTTTGGAAGCTTACTCATAGGTATATTTTATCTAAAAATAGTTTTCAGAAATCCTTGAAAATGCCTTAATCGTCAAAAATGCAATAAAATCAAGTTTTATAGCATTTTTGAATATTTATTAATTATTTACATATTTTAAAAATCCATTAAAATCTATAAAAATCAATATTTTATAGAATATTTCATATTATTTTCGAAAAATACATGAAACATTAAAAGCTAGAAAATGTGCTAAAATCGTATTTTATGCATATTTCGACGTTTAGAGCGGTTTGATGCTTTTCTGGCAAAACTCATTTTTAGCTAAATACTTAGATTTTCACACTTTTAAATAGAATTTCTACTGCAATTGAAATTTATGGAAAAGTAAGCAAAATTTATGATTTTCTTTAGAAGCTTACTCATAGGTATATTTTATCTAAAAAATAGTTTTCAGAAAATCTTGAAAATGCCTTAAATCGTCAAAATGCAATAAAATCAAGTTTTATAGCATTTTGAATATTTATTAATTATTTACATATTTTTAAAATCCATTAAAATCTATAAAATCAATATTTTATAGAATATTTCATATTATTTCGAAAATACATGAAACATTAAAAGCTAGAAAATGTGCTAAAACATTATGGCATATTTCGACGTTTTAGAGCGGTTTGATGCTTTTCTGCAAAACTCATTTAGCTAAAATACTTGATTTCACACTTAAATAAATTTATGCAATTGAAATTTATGGGAAAAGTAACAAATTATGATTTCTTAGGAAGCTTACTATAGGTATATTTTATCTAAAATAGTTTTTGAAAATCCTAATGCTAACGTCAAAAATCAATAAAATAAGTTTTATAGATTTAATATTTAAATTATTTCATATTTTAAAAATCCAATAAAATCTATAAAATCAATATTTTATGAATATTCATTATTTCGAAAATACATGAAACATTAAAGCTGAAAATGCTAAATCGCATTTATGGCATATTTCGACGTTTAGAGTTTGATGTTTTCTGAAACTCATTTTACAATACTAATTTCACTTTAAATAGAATTTCTGATTGAAATTTATGATTTGTTTTAGAGCTTACCATAATATTTTATCTAAAAAAGAAAACTGAAAATAATCAAATCAAAAATGTTTATAGCATTTAATATTTATATATTTTTTAAATCCCATTAAAACTTAAATCAATATTTAATATTTATATTATTTCAAATACAAACATTAAAGTGAAATGTAAATGCATTTCACGTTAAGTTGAGCTGAAACTTTACTAAACTAATTTACACTTTAATTTACTGATGAAATTGAAAAGTGCATTAGATCTTAATATTATGATTTATCTAAAAATTTGCATATTTCGACGTTTTAGAGCGGTTTGAGTGCTTTTCTGGCAAAACTCATTTTTCAGCTAAAATACTTAGATTTTCACACTTTTAAATAGAATTTCTACTGAATTGAAATTTATGGAAAAGTAAGAAAATTTTATGATTTTCTTTAGGTACTATAGTATATTTTATCTAAAAATAGTTTTCAGAAAATCTTGAAAATGCCTTAAATTCAAAAAATGCAATAAAATCAAGTTTATAGCATTTTTGAATATTTATTAATTATTTACATATTTTAAAAAACCATTAAAATCTATAAAAATCAATATTTTTATAGAATATTTCATATTATTTTCGAAATATACATGAAACATTAAAAAGCTTAGAAAATTGCTAAAATCGCATTTTATGGCATATTTCGACGTTTTAGAGCGGTTTGATGCTTTTCTGACAAAACTCATTTTTAGCTAAAATACTTAGATTTTCACACTTTTAAATAAAATTTCTACTGCAATTAAATTTATGGGAAAAGTAAGCAAAATTTTATGATTTTCTTTAGAAGCTTACTTATAGGTATATTTTATCTAAAAATATTTTTCAGAAAATCCTTGAAAATGCCCTAATCGTCAAAATGCAATAAAATCAAGTTTTATAGCATTTTTGAATATTTATTAATTTTTACATATTTTTAAAAATCCCAATAAAATCTATAAAAATCAATATTTTTAAGAATATTTCATATTATTTCGAAAATACATGAAACATTAAAAAGCTCAGAAAATGTGCTAAAATCGTATTTTATTGCATATTTCGACGTTTTAGAGCGGTTTGAGTGCTTTCTGGCAAAACTCATTTTTAGCTAAAATACATAGATTTTCACACTTTTAAATAGAATTTCTACTGCAATTGAAATTTATGGGAAAAGTAAGCAAAATTTTATGATTTTCTTGAGAAGCTTACTATAGGTATATTTTATCTAAAAATAGTTTTCAGAAAATCCTTGAAAATGCCTTAAATCGTCAAAAATGCAATAAAATCAAGTTTTATAGCATTTTGAATATTTATTAATTATTTACATATTTTTAAAAATCCATTAAAAATCTATAAAAATCAATATTTTTATAGAATATTTCATATTATTTTCGAAATATACATGAAACATTAAAAAGCTTAGAAAATGTGTAAAATCGCATTTTATGGCATATTTCGACGTTTTAGAGCGGTTTGATGCTTTTCTGACAAAACTCATTTTTAGCTAAAATACTTAGATTTTCACACTTTTAAATAGAATTTCTACTGCAATTGAAATTTATGGGAAAAGTAAGCAAAATTTTATGATTTTCTATTAGGAAGCTTACTCATAGGTATATTTTATCTAAAAAATAGTTTTTCAGAAAATCCTTGAAAATGCCTTGAATCGTCAAAAATGCAATAAAATAAGTTTTATAGCATTTTGAATATTTATAAATTATTTACATATTTTTAAAAATCCCAATAAAAATCTATAAAAATCAATATTTTTATAGAATATTTCATATTATTTTCGAAAATACATGAAACATTAAAAAGCTCAGAAAATGTGCTAAAATCGCATTTTATGCATATTTCGACGTTTTAGAGCGGTTTGATGCTTTTCTGCAAAACTCATTTTTAGCTAAAATACTTAGATTTTCACACTTTTAAATAGAATTTCTACTGCAATTGAAATTTATGGGAAAAGTAAGCAAAATTTTATGATTTTCTTTTGAGAAGCTTACTCATAGGTATATTTTATCTAAAAAAATAGTTTTTCAGAAAATCCTTGAAAATGCCTTAAATCGTCAAAAATGCAATAAAATAAGTTTTATAGCATTTTTGAATATTTATTAATTATTTACATATTTTTAAAAATCCCATAAAAATCTATAAAAATCAATATTTTTATAGAATATTTCATATTATTTTCGAAAATACATGAAACATTAAAAGCTTAGAAAATGTGCTAAAATCGCATTTTATGGCATATTTCGACGTTTTAGAGCGGTTTGATGCTTTTCTGACAAAACTCATTTTGTAGCTAAAATACTTAGATTTTCACACTTTTAAATAGAATTTCTATTGCAATTGAAATTTATGGGAAAAGTAAGCAAAATTTTATGATTTTCTATTAGGAAGCTTACTCATAGGTATATTTTATCTAAAAATAGTTTTCAGAAAATCCTTGAAAATGCCTTGAATCGTCAAAAATGCAATAAAATAAGTTTTATAGCATTTTGAATATTTATAAATTATTTACATATTTTTAAAAATCCCATTAAAAATCTATAAAAATCAATATTTTTATAGAATATTTCTATATTATTTTCGAAAATACATGAAACATTAAAAGCTCTAGAAAAATGTGCTAAAATCGATTTTATGCATATTTCGACGTTTTAGAGCGGTTTGATGCTTTTCTGCAAAACTCATTTTTAGCTAAAATACTTAATTTTCACACTTTTAAATAGAATTTCTACTGCATTGAAATTTATGGGAAAAGTAAGCAAAATTTTATGATTTTCTTTTGGAAGCTTACTCATAGGTATATTTTATCTAAAAATAGTTTTCAGAAAACCCTTGAAAATGCCTAATCGTCAAAAATGCAATAAAATCAAGTTTTATAGCATTTTTGAATATTTATTAATTATTTACATATTTTTAAAAATCCCATTAAAAATCTATAAAAATCAATATTTTTATAGAATATTTCATATTATTTTCGAAAATACATGAAACATTAAAAGCTCAGAAAATGTGCTAAAATCGTATTTTATTGCATATTTCGACGTTTTAGAGCGGTTTGAGTGCTTTTCTGGCAAAACTCATTTTTCAGCTAAAATACTTAGATTTTCACACTTTTAAATAGAATTTCTACTGCAATTGAAATTTATGGGAAAAGTAAGCAAAATTTTATGATTTTCTTTAGGAAGCTTACTTATAGGTATATTTTATCTAAAAATAATTTTTCAGAAAATCCTTGAAAATGCCTTAATCGTCAAAAATGCAATAAAATCAAGTTTTATAGCATTTTTGAATATTTATTAATTATTTACATATTTTTAAAAATCCCATTAAAAATCTATAAAAATCAATATTTTTATAGAATATTTCATATTATTTTCGAAATATACATGAAACATTAAAAGCTCAGAAAAATGTGCTAAAATCGATTTTATTGCATATTTCGACGTTTTAGAGCGGTTTGAGTGCTTTCTGACAAAACTCATTTTTAGCTAAAATACTTAGATTTTCACACTTTTAAATAGAATTTCTACTGCAATTGAAATTTATGGGAAAAGTAAGCAAATTATGATTTTCTTAGAAGTTACTATAGGTATATTTTATCTAAAATAGTTTTTCAAAAATCCTTGAAAATGCCTTATCGTCAAATGCAATAAAATAAGTTTTATAGCATTTTGAATATATATAAATTATTTACATATTTTTAAAAAAATCCCAATAAAAATCTATAAAAATCAATATTTTTATAGAATATTTCATATTATTTTCGAAAAATACATGAAACATTAAAAAGCTCAGAAAAATGTGCTAAAATCGTATTTTATTGCATATTTCGACGTTTTAGAGCGTTTGATGCTTTTCTGCAAAACTCATTTTTAGCTAAAATACTTAGATTTTCACACTTTTAAATAGAATTTCTACTGCAATTGAAATTTATGGGAAAAGTAAGCAAAATTTTATGATTTTCTTTTGGAAGCTTACTTATAGGTATATTTTATCTAAAAATAGTTTTTCAGAAAATCCTTGAAAATGCCTTAATCGTCAAAAATGCAATAAAAACAGTTTTATAGCATTTTGAATATTTATTAATTATTTACATATTTTTAAAAAATCCCATTAAAAATCTATAAAAATCAATATTTTTATAGAATATTTCATATTATTTTCGAAAAATACATGAAACATTAAAAAGCTCAGAAAAATGTGCTAAAATCGTATTTTATTGCATATTTCGACGTTTTAGAGCGTTTGAGTGCTTTTCTGGCAAAACTCATTTTCAGCTAAAATACTTAGATTTTCACACTTTTAAATAGAATTTCTACTGCAATTGAAATTTATGGGAAAAGTAAGCAAAATTTATGATTTTCTTTGAGAAGCTTACTCATAGGTATATTTTATCTAAAAAATAGTTTTTCAGAAAATCTTGAAAATGCCTTAAATCGTCAAAAATGCAATAAAATCAAGTTTTATAGCATTTTGAATATTTATTAATTATTTACATATTTTTAAAAATCCCATAAAAATCTATAAAAATCAATATTTTTATAGAATATTTCATATTATTTTCGAAAATACATGAAACATTAAAAAAAAGCTAGAAAATGTGCTAAAATCGATTTTATTGCATATTTCGACGTTTTAGAGCGGTTTGATGCTTTTCTGCAAAACTCATTTTAGCTAAAATACTTAGATTTTCACACTTTTAAATAAATTTCTATGCAATTGAAATTTATGGAAAAGTAAGCAAAATTTATGATTTTCTTAGAAGCTTACTCATGATATTTTATCTAAAATAGTTTTCAGAAAACTTGAAATGCCTTAAATCGTCAAAATGCAATAAAATAAGTTTTATAGCATTTGAATATTTATTAATTATTTACATATTTTAAAAATCCCATAAAATCTATAAAATCAATATTTTTATAGAATATTTCATATTATTTTGAAAATACATGAAACATTAAAAGTAGAAAATGTGCTAAAATCGATTTTATGCATATTTCGACGTTTAGAGCGGTTTGATGCTTTTTGCAAACTCATTTTTAGCTAAAATACTTAGATTTTCACACTTTTAAATAGAATTTTACTGCAATTGAAATTTATGGGAAAAGTAAGCAAAATTTATGATTTTCTTTGGAAGCTTACTCATAGGTATATTTTATCTAAAAAATAGTTTTCAGAAAATCTTTGAAAATGCCTTAAATCGTCAAAAATGCAATAAAATCAAGTTTTATAGCATTTTGAATATTTATTAATTATTTACATATTTTAAAAATCCCAATAAAAATCTATAAAAATCAATATTTTTATAGAATATTTCATATTATTTTCGAAAAATACATGAAACATTAAAAAGCTCAGAAAAATGTGCTAAAATCGATTTTATGGCATATTTCGACGTTTTAGAGGGTTTGATGCTTTTCTGACAAACTCATTTTTAGCTAAAATACTTAATTTTCACACTTTTAAATAGAATTTCTACTGCATTGAAATTATGGGAAAAGTAGCAAAATTTTATGATTTTCTTTAGAAGCTTACTTATAGGAATTTTATCTAAAAATTTCAGAAAATCCTGAAATGCCTTAAACGTCAAATGCAAAAATCAAGTTTTATAGATTTGAAATTTATAATATTTCAATTAAAACTTAAAATCTATAAAAATCAATATTTTATAGAATTATATTATTTTCGAAATCTGAACAAATAGAAAAGCAAATCGTATTTTATTGCATTTGACGTTAGAGCGTTTGAGTGCTTTTCTGGCAAAACTCTTTTAGCTAAAATACTTAATTTTCACACTTTTAAATAAATTTCTATAATTGAAATTTATGGAAAGTAAGCAAAATTTGATTTTAGGAAGCTTTATAGGTATATTTTATCTAAGTTTCAAAAATTTGAAAATCTATGTCAAATCATAAACTTTATAGCATTGAATTAAAATTTTCAATTTTAAACCAAAATCTATAAAAATCAATATTTTATAGAATATTTCATATTATTTTCGAAAATACATGAAACATTAAAGCTAGAAAAATGCTAAAATCATTTTATTGCATATTCGACGTTTTAGAGGTTTGATGCTTTCTGCAAAACTCTTTTAGCTAAAATACTTAATTTTCACACTTTTAAATAGAATTTCTACTGCAATTGAAATTTATGGGAAAGTACAAATTTATGATTTTCTTTGGAAGCTTACTCATAGTAATTTGATCTAAAAATAGTTCAATCCGAATGCTTTAATTAAAAAAGCAAATAAAATCGTAAGTTTTGAATATATAATATTTGCATATTTTAAAATATTAAAAATCATTAACAATATTTTTATAGAATCTATACGAAAATAAGAAAAAAAAAATCGAAACTGTGCTATATAATTATTTACATATTTTTAAAAATCCCATTAAAAATCTATAAAAATCAATATTTTATAGAATATTTCATATTATTTTCGAAAATACATGAAACATTAAAAAGCTCAGAAAAATGTGCTAAAATCGTATTTTATTGCATATTTCGACGTTTTAGAGCGGTTTGAGTGCTTTTCTGGCAAAACTCATTTTTAGCTAAAATACTTAGATTTTCACACTTTTAAATAGAATTTCTACTGCAATTGAAATTTATGGGAAAAGTAAGCAAATTTTATGATTTTCTTAGAAGCTTACTCATAGGTATATTTTATCTAAAAATAGTTTTCAGAAAATCCTTGAAAATGCCTTAATCGTCAAAAATGCAATAAATAAGTTTTATAGCATTTTGAATATTTATTAATTATTTACATATTTTTAAAAAAATCCATTAAAAATCTATAAAAATCAATATTTTTATAGAATATTTCATATTATTTTCGAAAAATACATGAAACATTAAAAAGCTTAGAAAAATGTGCTAAAATCGCATTTTATGGCATATTTCGACGTTTTAGAGCGGTTTGATGCTTTTCTGACAAAACTCATTTTTCAGCTAAAATACTTAGATTTTCACACTTTTAAATAGAATTTCTACTGCAATTGAAATTTATGGGAAAAGTAAGCAAAATTTTATGATTTTCTTTTGAGAAGCTTACTCATAGTTATATTTTATCTAAAAAATTAGTTTTCAGAAAATCCTTGAAAATGCCTTAAATCGTCAAAAAATGGAATAAAAACAAGTTTTATAGCATTTTTGAATATTTATTAATTATTTACATATTTTTAAAAAATCCCATTAAAAATCTATAAAAATCAATATTTTTATAGAATATTTCATATTATTTTCGAAAAATACATGAAACATTAAAAAGCTCAGAAAAATGTGCTAAAACCGCATTTTATGGCATATTTCGACGTTTTAAAGCGGTTTGATGCTTTTCTGGCAAAACTCATTTTTAAGCTAAAATACTTACATTTTCACACTTTTAAATAGAATTTCTACTGCAATTGAAATTTATGAGAAAAGTAAGCAAAATTTTATGATTTTCTTTTAGGAAGCTTACTCATAGGTATATTTTATCTAAAAAAATAGTTTTCAGAAAATCCTTGAAAATGCCTTGAATCGTCAAAAAATGCAATAAAATAACGTTTTATAGCATTTTTGAATATTTATAAATTATTTACATATTTTTAAAAAATCCCAATAAAAATCTATAAAAATCAATATTTTTATAGAATATTTCATATTATTTTCGAAAAATACATGAAACATTAAAAAACTCAGAAAAATATGCTAAAATCGTATTTTATTGCATATTTCGACGTTTTGGAGCGGTTTGAGTGCTTTTCTGGCAAAACTCATTTTTCAGCTAAAATACTTAGATTTTCACACTTTTAAATAGAATTTCTATTGCAATTGAAATTTATGGGAAAAGTAAGCAAAATTTTATGATTTTCTATTAGGAAGCTTACTCATAGGTATATTTTATCTAAAAAAATAGTTTTTCACAAAATCCTTGAAAATGCCATAAATCGTCAAAAAATGCAATAAAATCAAGTTTAATAGCATTTTTGAATATTTAATAATTATTTACATATTTTAAAAAAATCCCATTAAAAATCTATAAAAATCAATATTTTTATAGAATATTTCATATTTTTTTTTTATTTTTTTTTTTTATTAACACATTGGCCGATTCCC
This sequence comes from Cherax destructor, assembly GCA_009830355.1. Taxonomy (NCBI): domain Eukaryota; kingdom Metazoa; phylum Arthropoda; class Malacostraca; order Decapoda; family Parastacidae; genus Cherax; species Cherax destructor. Next base: position 14,026 of record WNWK01024962.1, read on the forward strand.
ACCAAGGCAGGGTGGCCCGAAAAAGAAAAACTTTCATCATCATTCACTCCATCACTGTCTTGCCAGAAGGGTGCTTTACACTACAGTTATAAAACTGCAACATTAACTTCAGAGTGCCGGCACTGTACTTCCCATCTCAGAACTCAAGTCCGGCCTGCCGGTTTCCTGAATCCTTCATAAATGTTACTTTGCTCACACTCCAACAGCACGTCAAGTATTAAAAACCATATGCCTCCATTCACTCCTATCAAATACGCTCACACATGCTTGCTGAGTCCAAGCCCCTCGCACACAAAACTTCCTTACCCCCTCCCTCCAACCTTTCCTAGGCCGACCCCTACCCCTTCCCTCCACTACAGACTTATACACTCTCAGAAGTCACTCTGTCTTGTTCCATTCTCTCTACATGTCCAAACCACCTCAACAACCCTCCTCAGCTCTCTGGACAATCGTTTTGGTAATCCTGCACCTCCTCCTAATTTCCAAACTCCAATTCTCTGCATTATATTCACACCACACATTGACCTCAGACATGACATCTCCACTGCCTCCAGCCTTCTCCTCGTTGCAACATTCATCACCCATGCTTCACACCCATATAAGAGCGTTGGTATAACTATACTCTCATACATTCCCCTCTTTACTTCCATGGACAAGGTTCTTTGTCTCCACAGACTCCGAAGTGCTCCACTCACCTTTTCCCCTCATCAATTCTATGATTCACCTCATCCTTCATAGACCCATCCCAACATGTCCACTCCCAAATATCTGAATACATTCACCTCCTCCATACTCTCTCCCTCCAATCTGATATCCCAAACTTTTGTCACCTATTCTTTTTGTTATCCTCATCACCTTACTCTTCTTTTATATTCACTTTCAATTTTCTTCTTTTACACACCCTACCAAATTCATCCACCAACCTCTGCAACTTCTCTTCAGAATCTCCCAAAAGCACAGTGTCATCAGCAAAAAGCAACTGTGACAACTCCACTTTGTATTTGCTTCTTTATCTTTTAGCCCAACACCTCTTGCCAAGACCCTCGCATTCACTTCTCTTACAACCCCATCTATAAATATATTGAACAACCACGGTGACATCCACATCCTTGTCTAAGGCCCACTTTTACTGGAAATAGTCCCTTCCCTCCTACACACTCTAACCTGAGCCTCACTATCCTCATAAAACTCTTCACTGCTTTCAGTAACCTTCCTCCCATTCCATACACCTGCAACATCTGCCACATTGCCCCCTATCTACCCTATCATAGCTTTTCCAAATCCATAAATGCCACAAAAACATCTTTACCCTTATCCAAATACTGTTCACCTATATGTTTCACTGTAAACACTTGGTCTACACACCCCTACCTTTCCTAAAGCCCCTTGTTCATCTGCTATCCTGCTTTCTGTTTTACTCTTAATTCTTTCAATAATAACTCTACCATACACTTTACCAGGTACACTCAACAGACTTATTCCCCTATAATTTTTGCACTCTCTTTTGTCCCCTTTGCCTTTATACAAAGGAACAATACACGCTCTCTGCCAATCCCTAGGTACCTTACCCTCTTCCATACATTTATTAAATAATAGCACCAACCACTCCAAAATTATATCCCCACCTGCTTTTAACATTTCTATCTTTATCCCATCAATCCCAGCTGCCTTACCCCTTTCATTCTACCCACTGCCTCACGAACTTCCCCTACACCCACAACTGGCTCTTCCTCCTACAGATGTTATTCCTCCTCACACGAAATCACAGCTTCCTGTCTTCATCAACATTTAACAACTCCTCAAAATATTCTCTCCATCTTCCCGATACCTCTAACTCTCCATTTAATAACTCTCCTCTCCTATTTTTAACTGTCAAATCCATTTGTTCTCTAGGCTTCCTCAACTTATTAATCTCATTCCAAAACTTTTCTTATTTTCAACAAAATTTGCTGATAACATCTCACCCACTCTCTCATCTGCTCTCTTTTACATTGCTTCACCACTCTTTTAACCTCTCTTTTTCTCTCCATATACTCTTCCCTCCTTGCATCACTTCTACTTTGTAAAAACCTCTCATATGCTAACTTTTTCTCCTTACTACTCTTTTTACATCATCATTCCACCAATCGCTCCTCTTCCCTCCGCACCCACTCGCCTGTAACCACAAACTTCTGCTGAAAACTCTAACACTACATTTTTAAATCTACCCCATACATTTTCGACCCCATTGCCTACACTCTCACTAGCCCATCTATCCTCAATAGTTGTTTATATCTTACCCTAACTGCCTCCTCTTTTAGTTTATAAACCTTCACCTCTCTTTTACTTACTGATTCTATTTTCCTTGTATCCCATCTACCTTTTACTCCCACTGTAGCTATAACTAAAAAGTGATCTGATATATCTGTGGCCCCTCTATAAACATGTACATCCTGAAGTCTACTCAACAGTCTTTTATCTACCAATACATAGTCCAACAAACTACTGTCATTACGCCCTACATCATATCTTGTATACTTATTTATCCTCTTTTCTTAAAATATGTATTACCTATAACTAAACCCCTTTCTATACAAAGTTCAATCAAGGGCTCCCATTATCATTTACACCTGGCACCCCAAACTTACCTACTACACCCTCTCTGCATGTTTCTCCCACTTTAGCATTTGGTCCCCTACCACAATTACTCTCTCATTTGGTTCAAAAGTTCCTATACATTCGCTTAACATCTCCCAAAATCTCTCTCTCCTCTACACTCCTCTCTTCTCCAGGTGCATACACGCTTATTATGACCCACTTTTCGCATCCGACCCTTATTTTAATCCACATAATCCTTCAACATTATTGCTACCCCTTCCTTAGCTCTAACTCTCTCAGATACTCCTGACTTAATCCCATTTATTTCTCCCCACTGAAACTCGCCTACCCCCTTCAGCTTTGTTTCGCTTAGGGCCAGGACATCCAACTTCTTTTCATTCATAACATCGGCAATCATCTCTTTCTTATCATCCGCACTACATCCACGCACATTCAGACAACCCAGTTTTATAAAGTTTTTCTTCTTCTCGTTTTTAGTAGATTTGTACAGGAGAAGGGGTTACTAGCCCATTGCTCCCGGCATCTTAGTCGCCTCATACGACACGCATGGCTTACGGAGGAAAGATTCTTTTCCACTTCCCCATGGACAATAGAGAAAATAAAAAGAACAAGAGCTATTAAGAAAAAGAAGAAAAACCTAGATGTGTGTATGTATATATATGCATGTGTATGCCAGTGTAGTGTGACCTAAAGTGTAAGTAGAAGTAGCTAGATATACCTGTTATCCAGCGTGTTTATGAGACAGAAAAAAGACACCAGCAATCCTACCATCATGTAAAACAGTTTCAGGTTTCTGTTTCACAGTCACCTGGCAGGACGGTAGTACCTCCCTGGGTGGTTGCTGTCTACCAACCTACTACCTGATACCAACCTACTACCTGATAAAATTTCATATTATTTTCGAAAAATACATGAAACAATAAAAAGCTAAGAAAAATGTGCTAAAATCGTATTTTATTGCATATTTCGACGTTTTAGAGCGGTTTGAGTGCTTTTCCGGCAAAACTCGTTTTTTAGCTAAAATACTTAAATTTTCACACTTTTAAATATAATTTCTACTGCAATTGAAATTTATGGGAAAAGTAAGCAAAATTTTATGATTTTCTTTTGAAAAGCGTACTCATAGGTATATTTTATCTAAAAAAATAGTTTTCAGAAAATCCTTGAAAATGCCTTAAATCGTCAAAAAATGCAATAAAATCAAGTTTTATAGCATTTTTGAATATTTATTAATTATTTACATATTTTTAAAAAATCCCATTAAAAATCTTTAAAAATAAATATTTTTATAGAATATTTCATATTATTTTCGAAAAATACATGAAACATTAAAAAGCTCAGAAAAATGTGCTAAAATCGTATTTTATTGTATATTTCGGCGTTTTAGAGCGGTTTGAGTGCTTTTCTGGCAAAACTCATTTTTCAGCTAAAATACTTAGATTTTCACACTTTTAAATAGAATTTCTACTGTAATTGAAATTTATGGGAAAAGTAAGCAAAATTTTATGATTTTCTTTTGAGAAGCTTACTCATAGGTATATTTTATCTAAAAAATGTTTTTATTGCATTTTTTGACGATTTATAGCATTTTTGAATATTTATTAATTATTTACATATTTTTAAAAAATCCTATTAAAAATCTATAAAAATCAATATTTTTATAGAATATTTCATATTATTTTCGAAAAATACATGAAACATTAAAAAGCTCAGAAAATTGTGCTAAAATCGTATTTTATTGCATATTTCGACGTTTTAGAGCGGTTTGAGTGCTTTTCTGGCAAAACTCATTTTTCACCTAAAATACTTAGATTTTCACACTTTTAAATAGAATTTCTACTTTAATTGAAATTTATGGGAAAAGTAAGCACAATTTTATGATTTTCTTTTAGGAAGCTTACTTATAGGTATATTTTATCTAAAAAAATAGTTTTTCAAAAATCCTTGAAAATGCCTTAAATCGTCAAAAAATGCAATAAAATTAAGTTGTATAGCATTTTTGAATATTTATTAATTATTTACATATTTTTAAAAAATCCCATTAAAAATCTATAAAAATCCATATTTTTATAGAATATTATTTTCGAAAAATACATGAAACATTAAAAAGCTTAGAAAAATGTGCTAAAATCGAATTTTATGGCATATTTCGACGTTTTAGAGCGGTTTGATGCTTTTCTGACAAAACTCATTTTTTAGCTAAAATACTTAGATTTTCACACTTTTAAATAAATTTCTACTGCAATTGAAATTTATGGGAAAAGTAAGCAAAATTTTATGATTTTCTTTTGAGAAGCTTACTCATAGGTATATTTTATCTAAAAAAATAGTTTTTCAGAAAGTCCTTGAAAATGCCTTGAATCGTCAAAAAATGCAATAAAATAACGTTTTATAGCATTTTTGAATATTTAATAATTATTTACATATTTTAAAAAATCCCATTAAAAATCTATAAAAATCAATATTTTTATAGAATATTTCATATTATTTTCGAAAAATACATGAAACAATAAAAAGCTCAGAAAAATGTGCTAAAATCGTATTTTATTGCATATTTCGACGTTTTAGAGCGGTTTGAGTGCTTTTCTGGCAAAACTCGTTTTTTAGCTAAAATACTTAAATTTTCACACTTTTAAATATAATTTCTACTGCAATTGAAATTTATGGGAAAAGTAAGCAAAATTTTATGATTTTCTTTTGAGAAGCTTACTCATAGGTATATTTTATCTAAAAAAATAGTTTTCAGAAAATCCTTGAAAATGCCTTAAATCGTCAAAAAATGCAATAAAATCAAGTTTTATAGCATTTTTGAATATTTATTAATTATTTACATATTTTTAAAAATCCCATTAAAAATCTTTAAAAATAAATATTTTTATAGAATATTTCATATTATTTTCGAAAAATACATGAAACATTAAAAAGCTCAGAAAAATGTGCTAAAATCGTATTTTATTGTATATTTCGGCGTTTTAGAGCGGTTTGAGTGCTTTTCTGGCAAAACTCATTTTTCAACTAAAATACTTAGATTTTCACACTTTTAAATAGAATTTCTACTGTAATTTAAATTTATGGGAAAAGTAAGCAAAATTTTATGATTTGATTTTAGGAAGCTTACTCATAGGTATATTTTATCTAAAAAAATAGTTTTTCACAAAATCCTTGAAAATGCCTTAAATCGTCAAAAAATGCAATAAATTCAAGTTTTATAGCATTTTTGAATATTTATTAATTATTTACATATTTTTAAAAAATCCCATTAAAAATCTATAAATATCAATATTTTTAAGAATATTTCATATTATTTTCGAAAAATACATGAAACATTAAAAAGCTCAGAAAAATGTGCTAAAATCGTATTTTATTGCATATTTCGACGTTTTAGAGCGGTTTGAGTGCTTCTCTGGCAAAACTCATTTTTTAGCTAAAATACTTAGATTTTCACACTTTTAAATAGAATTTCTACTGCAATTGAAATTTATGGGAAAAGTAAGCAAAATTTTATGATTTTCTTTTAGGAAGCTTACTTATAGGTATATTTTATCTAAAAAAAAAGTTTTTCAGAAAATCCTTGAAAATGCCTTGAATCGTCAAAAAATGCAATAAAAAAACGTTTTATAGCATTTTTGAATATTTATAAATTATTTACATATTTTTAAAAAATCCCATTAAAAATCTATAAAAATCAATATTTTTATAGAATATTTCATATTATTTTCGAAAAATACATGAAACATTAAAAAGCTTAGAAAAATGTGCTAAAATCGCATTTTATGGCATATTTCGACGTTTTAGAGCGGTTTGATGCTTTTCTGACAAAACTCATTTTTTAGCTAAAATACTTATATTTTCACACTTTTAAATAGAATTTCTATTGCAATTGAAATTTATGGGAAAAGTAAGCAAAATTTTATGATTTTCTTTTGAGAAGCTTACTCATAAGTCAACAGCAGAATTTTACTAGAGTGACTAATACTAGAGCCAAACCGACTAAAGTTCAAGTAGGGTCCAGAGTCATGCTGTTCAACTTTAATAAAACGTCAGCAATGCCAAAACTCGATCAAAAGTTCGTTGGTCCTTATAGAGTAGTCGAACATATTAATGGCAATAAGTATTAAGTTAGAGAACTTAGTATGGGTAAGTGTAAAGAATCGCATCTAGATCATATGAAGTTAGTATGTGATGATGACGAAGTCCCTGATACCCCGACAATAAGAAAAGAGACAGAATCTGATAATTCTCCTGTTGCTGTACCCTCTACCTCTAATGGTCAGTCAGATCAACCTGAATGTCGTTATTCCCTACGTACACGACAAGTGTTGAGAAACCCCAAGTATCATTTGTAGATACCAGTGTAGATCCTTCTCAATCAGAAGTTGAGTTACCTATTGTAACAGAGTTTGATCCACCCAGAGATGATAATTATACAGCCTATATCAATCTCACCCTAGCAGAGTTGGGGTTAAATGTAAATAACCTGTATAGATAAATATGTAGTAAGCGTTTTAACTGTGTGTTATAATATCTACTTAGTATTACTCAATTTTTTTTTTTTTGTGTTCACGTTCTCTCCGAGTTCTGAGAATTAACAGTATAGATTTGAGTGCACCAGATCTACCTTGTCTGTTAATCACTACCTTCTTGTAAATATATTTCCTCAGAATTCGTAGATCACATGAAGACAGTTCGATCGAACAAATTATTTTTTTTTACCTCTTTTATCAGGATTTTCTAGAATGAGCTCATTTAATTAATTCCCAAGTATCAAGATGCATCATATAGTAATGTAGATTGTTTAGTCAAGATAATATCCATGTGCAGTATAATGTTAACCGTTGTGTACTTTGACATTGTATAGAATCAGATGAAAGTTGTTGCCTGTTGTCCTTAGTTTGTATAGTTGTATATCGAGACGCCATACGTAGCATGCCCGAGCTGTACGGGTTGTACTTATAACGGCTGCACCACGGCTGTTCACGTGATTTCCAACCTCTGCCCATGTGATCTGGAATCAGCCAATGATAGGCCTGCCTTTTGAATGCCTCAGCGCCGGACGGCCTAGTAGTCAGTTACCATCCAGACTCAGTGCAGGACAGACGGACATAGGCATAGGCTCTCAGCTCCCATATATCCAACGCCTCATTAAACGCTACCAAAACCCAAGCTCATCGTCTGTTAATATTACCAAATCTATGAAAAGATCAGAAAATCCTTGAAAATGCCCTAAATCGTCAAAAAATGCAATAAAATCAAGTTTTATAGCATTTTTGAATATTTATTAATTATTTACATATTTTTAAAAAATCCCATTAAAAATCTATAAAAATCAATATTTTTATAGAATATTTCATATTATTTTCGAAATATACATGAAACATTAAAAGCTCAGAAAAATGTGCTAAAATCGTATTTTATTGCATATTTCGACGTTTTAGAGCGGTTTGAGTGCTTTTCTGGCAAAACTCATTTTTAGCTAAAATACTTAGATTTTCACACTTTTAAATAGAATTTCTACTGCAATTGAAATTTATGGGAAAAGTAAGCAAAATTTTATGATTTTCTTTTGAGAAGCTTACTCATAGGTATATTTTATCTAAAAAATAGTTTTTCAGAAAATCCTTGAAAATGCCTTAAATCGTCAAATAATGCAATAAAATCAAGTTTTATAGCATTTTTGAATATTTATTAATTATTTACATATTTTTAAAAAATCCCATTAAAAATCTATAAAAATCAATATTTTTATAGAATATTTCATATTATTTTCGAAATATACATGAAACATTAAAAAGCTCAGAAAAATGTGCTAAAATCGTATTTTATTGCATATTTCGACGTTTTAGAGCGGTTTGAGTGCTTTTCTGGCAAAACTCATTTTTAGCTAAAATACTTAGATTTTCACACTTTTAAATAGAATTTCTACTGCAATTGAAATTTATGGGAAAAGTAAGCAAAATTTTATGATTTTCTTTTGAGAAGCTTACTCATAGGTATATTTTATCTAAAAAAATAGTTTTCAGAAAATCCTTGAAAATGCCTTAAATCGTCAAAAAATGCAATAAAATCAAGTTTTATAGCATTTTTGAATATTTATTAATTATTTACATATTTTTAAAAATCCCATTAAAAATCTATAAAAATCAATATTTTATAGAATATTTCATATTATTTTCGAAATATACATGAAACATTAAAAAGCTCAGAAAAATGTGCTAAAATCGTATTTTATTGCATATTTCGACGTTTTAGAGCGGTTTGAGTGCTTTTCTGGCAAAACTCATTTTCAGCTAAAATACTTAGATTTTCACACTTTTAAATAGAATTTCTACTGCAATTGAAATTTATGGGAAAAGTAAGCAAAATTTTATGATTTTCTTTGAGGAAGCTTACTCATAGGTATATTTTATCTAAAAAAATAGTTTTCAGAAAATCCTTGAAAATGCCTTGAATCGTCAAAAAATGCAATAAAATAAGTTTTATAGCATTTTGAATATTTATAATTATTTACATATTTTTAAAAATCCCATTAAAAATCTATAAAAATCAATATTTTTATAGAATATTTCATATTATTTTCGAAATATACATGAAACATTAAAAAGCTCAGAAAAATGTGCTAAAATCGCATTTTATGGCATATTTCGACGTTTTAGAGCGGTTTGATGCTTTTCTGACAAAACTCATTTTAGCTAAAATACTTAGATTTTCACACTTTTAAATAGAATTTCTACTGCAATTGAAATTTATGGGAAAAGTAAGCAAAATTTTATGATTTTCTTTTGAGAAGCTTACTCATAGGTATATTTTATCTAAAAAAATAGTTTTCAGAAAATCCTTGAAAATGCCTTAAATCGTCAAAAAATGCAATAAAATCAAGTTTTATAGCATTTTTGAATATTTATTAATTATTTACATATTTTTAAAAATCCCATTAAAAATCTATAAAAATCAATATTTTTATAGAATATTTCATATTATTTTCGAAATATACATGAAACATTAAAAAGCTCAGAAAAATGTGCTAAAATCGTATTTTATTGCATATTTCGACGTTTTAGAGCGGTTTGAGTGCTTTTCTGGCAAAACTCATTTTTCAGCTAAAATACTTAGATTTTCACACTTTTAAATAGAATTTCTACTGCAATTGAAATTTATGGGAAAAGTAAGCAAAATTTTATGATTTTCTTTAGGAAGCTTACTCATAGGTATATTTTATCTAAAAAATAGTTTTCAGAAAATCCTTGAAAATGCCTTAAATCGTCAAAAAATGCAATAAAATCAAGTTTTATAGCATTTTTGAATATTTATAAATTATTTACATATTTTTAAAAAATCCCAATAAAAATCTATAAAAATCAATATTTTTAAGAATATTTCATATTATTTTCGAAAAATACATGAAACATTAAAAAGCTCAGAAAAATGTGCTAAAATCGTATTTTATTGCATATTTCGACGTTTTAGAGCGGTTTGAGTGCTTTTCTGGCAAAACTCATTTTTTAGCTAAAATACTTAGATTTTCACACTTTTAAATAGAATTTCTACTGCAATTGAAATTTATGGGAAAAGTAAGCAAAATTTTATGATTTTCTTTTGAGAAGCTTACTCATAGGTATATTTTATCTAAAAAATAGTTTTCAGAAAATCCTTGAAAATGCCTTAAATCGTCAAAAAATGCAATAAAAAAACGTTTTATAGCATTTTTGAATATTTATAAATTATTTACATATTTTTAAAAATCCCATTAAAAATCTATAAAAATCAATATTTTTATAGAATATTTCATATTATTTTCGAAAAATACATGAAACATTAAAAAGCTTAGAAAAATGTGCTAAAATCGCATTTTATGGCATATTTCGACGTTTTAGAGAGGTTTGATGCTTTTCTGACAAAACTCATTTTTTAGCTAAAATACTTATATTTTCACACTTTTAAATAGAATTTCTACTGCAATTGAAATTTATGGGAAAAGTAAGCAAAATTTTATGATTTTCTTTTGAGAAGCTTACTCATAAGTCAACAGCAGAATTTTACTAGAGTGACTAATACTAGAGCCAAACCGACTAAAGTTCAAGTAGGGTCCAGAGTCATGCTGTTCAACTTTAATAAAACGTCAGCAATGCCAAAACTCGATCAAAAGTTCGTTGGTCCTTATAGAGTAGTCGAACATATTAATGGCAATAAGTATTAAGTTAGAGAACTTAGTATGGGTAAGTGTAAAGAATCGCATCTAGATCATATGAAGTTAGTATGTGATGATGACGAAGTCCCTGATACCCCGACAATAAGAAAAGAGAGACAGAATCTGATAATTCTCCTGTTGCTGTACCCTCTACCTCTAATGGTCAGTCAGATCAACCTGAATGTCGTTATTCCCTACGTACACGACAAGTGTTGAGAAACCCCCAAGTATCATTTGTAGATACCAGTGTAGATCCTCCTCAATCAGAAGTTGAGTTACCTATTGTAACAGAGTTTGATCCACCCAGAGATGATAATTATACAGCCTATATCAATCTCACCCTAGCAGAGTTGGGGTTAAATGTAAATAACCTGTATAGATAAATATGTAGTAAGCGTTTAACTGTGTGTTATAATATCTACTTAGTATTACTCAATTTTTTTTTTTTTGTGTTCACGTTCTCTCCGAGTTCTGAGAATTAACAGTATAGATTTGAGTGCACCAGATCTACCTTGTCTGTTAATCACTACCTTCTTGTAAATATATTTCCTCAGAATTCGTAGATCACATGAAGACAGTTCGATCGAACAAATTATTTTTTTTTACCTCTTTTATCATGATTTTCTAGAATGAGCTCATTTAATTAATTCCCAAGTATCAAGATGCATCATATAGTAATGTAGATTGTTTAGTCAAGATAATATCCATGTGCAGTATAATGTTAACCGTTGTGTACTTTGACATTGTATAGAATCAGATGAAAGTTGTTGCCTGTTGTCCTTAGTTTGTATAGTTGTATGTCGAGACGCCATACGTAGCATGCCCGAGCTGTACGGGTTGTACTTATAACGGCTGCACCACGGCTGTTCACGTGATTTCCAACCTCTGCCCATGTGATCTGGAATCAGCCAATGATAGGCCTGCCTTTTGAATGCCTCAGCGCCGGACGGCCTAGTAGTCAGTTACCATCCAGACTCAGTGCAGGACAGACGGACATAGGCATAGGCTCTCAGCTCCCATATATCCAACGCCTCATTAAACGCTACCAAAACCCAAGCTCATCGTCTGTTAATATTACCAAATCTATGAAAAGATCAGAAAATCCTTGAAAATGCCCTAAATCGTCAAAAAAAGCAATAAAATCAAGTTTTATAGCATTTTGAATATTTATTAATTATTTACATATTTTTAAAAATCCCATTAAAAATCTATAAAAATCAATATTTTTATAGAATATTTCATATTATTTTCGAAATATACATGAAACATTAAAAAGCTCAGAAAAATGTGCTAAAATCGTATTTTATTGCATATTTCGACGTTTTACAGCGGTTTGAGTGCTTTTCTGGCAAAACTCATTTTTAGCTAAAATACTTAGATTTTCACACTTTTAAATAGAATTTCTACTGCAATTGAAATTTATGGGAAAAGTAAGCAAAATTTTATGATTTTCTTTTAGAAGCTTACTATAGGTATATTTTATCTAAAAATAGTTTTCAGAAAATCCTTGAAAATGCCTTAAATCGTCAAAAATGCAATAAAATCAAGTTTTATAGCATTTTAATATTTATTAATTATTTACATATTTTTAAAAATCCCATTAAAAATCTATAAAATCAATATTTTTATAGAATATTTCATATTATTTTGAAAATACATGAAACATTAAAAGCTTAGAAAAATGTGCTAAAATCGATTTTATGCATATTTCGACGTTTTAGAGGGTTTGTGCTTTTCTGACAAACTCATTTTTAGCTAAAATACTTAGATTTTCACACTTTTAAATAGAATTTCTACTGCAATTGAAATTTATGGGAAAAGTAAGCAAAATTTTATGATTTTCTTTAGAAGCTTACTATAGGTATATTTTATCTAAAAAAATTTTCAGAAAATCCTTGAAAATGCCTTAAATCGTCAAAAATGCAATAAAATCGTTTTATAGCATTTTTGAATATTTATTAATTATTTACATATTTTTAAAAAATCCCATTAAAAATCTATAAAAATCAATATTTTATAGAATATTTCATATTATTTTCGAAAATACATGAAACATTAAAAGCTCAGAAAAATGTGCTAAAATCGTATTTTATTGCATATTTCGACGTTTTAGAGCGGTTTGAGTGCTTTTCTGGCAAAACTCTTTTTAGCTAAAATACTTAGATTTTCACACTTTAAATAGAATTTCTACTGCAATTGAAATTTATGGGAAAAGTAAGCAAAATTTTATGATTTTCTTTGAGAAGCTTACTCATAGGTATATTTTATCTAAAAATAGTTTTCAGAAAATCTTGAAAATGCCTTAAATCGTCAAAAATGCAATAAAATCAAGTTTTATAGCATTTTGAATATTTATTAATTATTTACATATTTTTAAAAATCCCATTAAAAATCTATAAAAATCAATATTTTTATAGATATTTCATATATTTTCGAAATACATGAAACATTAAAAAGCTCAGAAAATGTGCTAAAATCGATTTTATTGCATATTTCGACGTTTTAGAGCGTTTGAGGTTTTCGGCAAACTCATTTTTCAGCTAAAATACTTAGATTTTCACACTTTTAAATAGAATTTCTACTGCATTGAAATTTATGGGAAAGTAAGCAAAATTTTATGATTTCTTTAGGAAGCTTACTTATAGGTATATTTTATCTAAAAATATTTTCAGAAAATCCTTGAAATGCCTTAATCGTCAAAATGCAATAAAATAAGTTTTATAGCATTTTTGAATATTTTAATTATTTACATATTTTTAAAATCCATTAAAAATCATAAAATCAATATTTTTATAGAATATTTCATATTATTTTCGAAATATACATGAAACATTAAAAGCTCAGAAAAATGTGCTAAAATCGTATTTTATTGCATATTTGACGTTTTAGAGGTTTGAGTGCTTTCGGCAAAACTCATTTTTCAGCTAAAATACTTAGATTTTCACACTTTTAAATAAATTTCTACTGCAATTGAAATTTATGGGAAAAGTAAGCAAAATTTATGATTTTCTTTTAGGAAGCTTACTATAGTATATTTTATCTAAAAATAGTTTTCAAAATTGAAAATGCCTTAAATCGTCAAAATGCAATAAAACAGTTTTATAGCATTTTAATATTTATTAATTATTTACATATTTTTAAAAATCCAATTAAAAATCTATAAAAATCAATATTTTTATAGAATATTTCATATTATTTTCGAAAAATACATGAAACATTAAAAGTCAGAAAAATGTGCTAAAATCGTATTTTATTGCATATTTCGACGTTTTAGAGCGGTTTGAGTGCTTTTCGAAAACTCATTTTAGCTAAAATACTTAATTTTCACACTTTTAAATAGAATTTCTACTGCAATGAAATTTATGGGAAAAGTAAGCAAAATTTTATGATTTCTTTAGGAAGCTTACTCATAGGTATATTTTACTAAAAATAGTTTTTAAAAATCCTTGAAAAAGTTAATCTAAAAATCAATAAAAAAAAGTTTTATAGCATTTTTTTAAATTTATTAAAAATTTTTTACATATTTTTAAAAAAACCCTTAAAAAACTATAAAAATCAATATTTTTATAGAATATTTAATTATTTTCGAAAATACATGAAACATTAAAAAACTTAGAAAATGTGCTAAAATCGCATTTTTTGGCATATTTCATTTTAGAGCGGTTTGATGCTTTTCTGACAAAACCTTTTTAAAAAAATAATTAATTTTCACACTTTTAAATAAATTTCTACTGAATTTTAAATTTTTGGGAAAAGTAACAAAATTTTATGATTTTCTTTGGGCTTACTTAAGGGATATTTTATCTAAAAAAAAAGTTTTTCAAAAACCCTTTAAAATGTTAAAACAAAAAAAATGCAATAAAAACAAGTTTTTTAAAATTTTTTAAATTTATTAATTTTTTACATATTTTTAAAAATCCCATTAAAAAACTATAAAAAACAATATTTTTATAGAAATTTCATATTATTTTGAAAATACATGAAACATTAAAAAAACTAGAAAAAAGTGCTAAAATCGTATTTTATTGCATATTTCGACGTTTTAGACGGTTTGAGTGCTTTTCTGGCAAAACTCATTTTTCAGCTAAAATACTTAGATTTTCACACTTTTAAATAGAATTTCTATTTAATTGAAATTTTTGGGAAAAGTAAGCAAAATTTTTTGATTTTCTTTAGGAAGCTTACTTTTGGTATATTTTATCTAAAAATAATTTTTCAAAAACTTTAAAAAGCCTTAA
>WNWK01024963.1:0-29043 GCA_009830355.1 Cherax destructor
ATTTTTGTCTTTCAATGTCAAGTATAGTGGACCCTTGGTTTTCGTTCACCTCCAAACTCGGACAATTATGTAAGTGTATTTTCGTAAGTGCTTTTGTAAGTGTATTTTTGGGGGTCTGAAATGACTAATCTAATTTACATTTGTCCTTATAGGAATAAATTCGTTCGGTAATGGCACTCAAACAGCATTCTGGAAAGAATTTTCAACGAAAACCGAGGGTCCACTGTACAGTGGTACCTCGACTTACGATATTAATCCGTCAGAGAGGGCATATCTTAAGGTGAAACAATCGTTAGACGAATCAATTTTCCCCATAATAAATAATGGAAATAAATTTAATCCGTCCAAGACTTCCAAAAGTAGTTAAATGAAATATTTTTTAGAACTTTTTGATATTAATAAATAATTTAATAAAGAATACCTAAATACACATGCAAATATTGAACAATAACATGTCACTTACATTTATTGAAGAGTTGTTGATGTGTGGAGGACGGAGGAGGGGAAGGTGGAGTGTATGCTGTGTTTGGAAGGGAATCCCCTTCCATTAACACTGCAGGTACCAATCCTTTTCAGGGGTTACTTCCCTTTTCTTTGAATGCCACTAGGATACTGAGGTCACTGGACCTCTTTCTAACAACAAATTTGTCCAGGGAGTCTCTGTGTCTGCGATTCTTTAACTATCCCTGAAATGACACACCACTGTGTCATTGTCAGGTTACCAGCATACCTGCAACAGATGGTTAGGGTGATATTCATCCATAAATGCTTGCACATCACTCCATTTGCCAGATCTCCTAATCCTTGAAGAAGACACATTCTTCCATTTTGTTCCACCTCCTCCTCCTCCTCTGAACCATTGTCCTGACCACTGGTCTCTTGTTCCAGTTGCTGTTGAAGCTCTTGCAGATCTTCAGTGGTTAGCTCTTCCTTGTGCTCCTCCACCAACTGTTCCACATCCTCACCACTCACCTCTAACCCCAAAGACTTGCCCAATTCCACTTTCTTCCACAACAGGCTCAGGCTCAGGCTCATGCTCAGGGTTCTGAGGCTCAGCCCAAAACCTTCAAAATCCCTCTCTAGGACACAGTCTGGCCCAATTTTCTCCAGGCAGAGTTCAAAGTCCTGGTAGTCACTCCCTCCAAGCCTTACCTATAAGGTGTACACAATCAGCATATGGAAATGTTTTTCCAAAATTCTCTTGGGTTATATTCATGTCTGTGGTCACATCAAAGCACTTTTGAAACATTGCTTTGGTGTAGAGTTTTCAAAGTTGGAAATGACCTGCTAGTCCATGGGCTGGAGGAGAGGAGTGGTATTAGGGGGCAAGAACTTCACTTTGATGAATTTAAACTCTCCACAATTTTCTCTCCAAGTTTGGAGGATGACAAGGAGCATTGTCCATTATCAGGAGGCACTTAAGTGGCAAATTATTGTCAATAGATATTTCTTCACACTGGGGCCAAACACGCCATTGAACCAATCTAAGAAAATGTCCTTTGTGACCCAAGCCTTTTGTTAGACTTCCACATCACACACAAGTTAGACTTGCTGACACCGCATCTGCCAAACACTCGGGGATTTTCAAAAGATACACCAGTAAAGGCTTCACTTTGCAATCACCACTGGCATTGGCACAAAGCATCAAAGTTAGCCTGTCTTTCATAGGTTATGTCCTGGCTGTGCCTTTCTCCTGAGTAATGTAGGTCTGTTGGGCATTTTCTTCCAAAACAGGCCTGTTTCATCACAATTAAACACTTGTTGGGAGGAATTGTTCAGCCTCTAGGTACTCCTGGAATTCAGGCACATATTTTTCAGCCGCATTTTGTCACAATTGGCTGCCTCACCATGCTCACACACTATGTATGCCAGTACGCTTCTTAAATTTTGAAACCAGCCTCTGCTGGCTTGTCGCCACTTCATCACTGTGCAGGCCTTTTCTTAAGGAGATCATCATGCAATGCCTTGCTTTCACATATTGCCTCCGAAACAGTATCTCTGCTAACTGTTTCTCGTTGATCCACACCAACAACAACCTTTCCCATTTTCAGCACTTGTGGTCTGTGTTTTGTGATCACACATGAACCTTTTGCAACAACAGCTCCTTGATTTTACTTGAATTTTCTTATCCACAATGGTAGCGATGGTAGAAAAGGGTTTACCATACAGCCTGGCCAGCTCACTGATACGCACTCCCCTTTCATAATTTTCTATTATCTCCTTCTTCAGTTCTATCGTACATATATTTCTGTTCCTCTTTGCCACAGGCTTAGCACTAGGATCTTTCCTTGGACCCATGGTAGCTTATTTAGCAGTTGCAAGCACTAAAAACAGTGGAATAATGACAATATACTGGTATGAATGCGTGGGTGTGGGTGGGTGGTCGCTCTCGCTTGTAAACAATAGCACTGACGCTCCCTGGAGTGCGCGCTCAGCTGGGCACCAAGCGGACACGTCCAGTACGAATGTCGTTAGACGAAGCAAACATCGTAAGTCGCATTCAAATTTCTTACGTTATAAATATCAGTTATCGAATATAACGTAAGATGATAACATCGTAAGTCGAGGTACCACTGTACTTGTAATAAACAATATACAGCAATGACAGACGTATTTCCCTCTGTTCTTACATCATCACCTAAGTCTTCAAATTAGTGAGTTTATTTAGATACTGGTACACATAAGATAAAATAAGATACTTTATTTCAGCATGGTACAATGTACAAAGGTGAATGACATTTAGGTGTACATGCAGAAAGTCCCTTAATATGCAGAGCATTTCGGGCAAGCGACTAACTTCAGATTAATAAGGCAATGACCATTTGAGTGGTTTTATACATACAGTGGACCCCCGAGTTTCGTAAAAACTTCACTCCTGAAGTCTGCTCAAGTGCCATTACCGAACGAATTTACTCCCTTAAGGAAAAATATCACGTAGGTTAGTCTATTTCAGACCCCCAAAAATACACTTCCACAAGCACTGACAATATTATACTTACATAATTGTACGATTTCCAGGGTTTACGAAACTCGGGGGTCCACTGTAGTCTCTTAGGTGAGTGTAAATATAAATTTAGGAGTTACAATGAATACAAGAGAACTTAACATCCTATTAGTACATGCTATGTGGCTTTTATCAAGTTTAATTGTTTAAGGAATTATAGGTTTGATTATGATTACAGTCTCTCCTCACTTAAAGACGAAGTTTTGTTTCCAAGAGTAGGTCGGTAAACGAACTGGCCGTTAAGCAAGGACTATACAGTCATACCCCGTGTTACGATGCTATCATCTTACGTTATTTTCGAGTACCGATATTTATAACGTAAAAAATTTGATTGCGATTTACGATGTTTGCTTCGTGTAACGACATTCGTACCGGACGTGTCCGCTGGCGCCCAGCTGAGCGCGCACTCCAGGGAGCGTCAGTGTGCTATTGTTTACAAGCGAGAGCGACCACCCACCCACACCCACGCATTCATACCAGTATATTGTCATTATTCCACTGTTTTTAGATAGTGCTTGTAACTGCTAAATAAGCTACCATGGGTCCAAGGAAAGATCCTAGTGCTAAGCCTGGGCAAGGAACAGAAATACATGTACGATAGAACTGAAGAAGGAGATAATAGAAAAATATGAAAGTGGAGTGCGTATCAGTGAGCTGGCCAGGCTGTATGGTAACCCTTTTCTCCATCGCTACCATTGTGGCCAAGAAAATTCAAGTAAAATCAAGGAAGCTGTTGTTGCAAAAGGTTCATCTGTGATCACAAAACACAGACCACAAGTGCTGGAAGATGTGGAAAGGTTGTTGTTGGTGTGGATCAACGAGAAACAGTTAGCAGCAGATACTGTTTGGAGGCAATAATATGTGAAAAAGCAAGGCAGTTGCATGATGATCTCCTAAGAAAAGGCCTGCAACGAGTGATGAAGTGAGCGAATTTAAAGCCAGCAGAGGCTGGTTTCAAAAATTTAAGAAGCGTACTGGCATACATAGTGTTGTGAGGCATGGTGAGGCAGCCAATTGTGACAAAAGTGCGGCTGAAAAATATGTGCCTGAATTCAGGAGTACCTAGAGGCTGAACAATTCCTCCCCAACAAGTGTTTAATTGTGATGAAACAGGCCTGTTTTGGAAGAAAATCCCTAACAGGACCTACATTACTCAGGAGGAAAAGGCACAGCCAGGACATAAGCCTATGAAAGACAGGCTAACTTTGATGCTTTGTGCTAATGCCAGTGGTGATTGCAAAGTGAAGCCTTTACTGGTGTATCTTTTTGAAAATCCCGAGTGTTTGGCAGATGCGGTGTCAGCAAGTCTAACTTGTGTGTGATGTGGAGGTCTAACAAAAGGCATGGGTCACAAAGGACATTTTCTTAGATTGGTTCAATGGCGTGTTTGGCCCCAGTGTGAAGAAATATCTATTGGACAATAATTTGCCACTTAAGTGCCTCCTGATAATGGACAATGCTCCTTGTCATCCTCCAAACTTGGTAGAAAATTGTGGAGGAGTTTAAATTCATCAAAGTGAAGTTCTTGCCCCCTAATACCACTCCTCTCCTCCAGCCCATGGACCAGCAGGTCATTTCCAACTTTAAAAACTCTACACCAAAGCAATGTTTCAAAGTACTTTGATGTGACCACAGACATGAATATAACCCTAAGAGAATTTTGGAAAAACATTTCCATATGCTGCATTGTGTAAACCTTATAGGTAAGGCTTGGGAGGGAGTGACTACAAGGACTTTGAACTCTGCCTGGAGATAATTGTGGCCAGACTGTGTCCTAGAGAGGATTTTGAAGGTTTTGGGGCTGAGCCTCAGAACCTGAGCCTGAGCCTTGTGGAAGAAATTGTGGAATTGGGCAAGTCTTTGGGGTTAGAGGTGAGTGGTGAGGATGTGGAACAGTTGGTGGAGGAGCACAGGAAGAGCTAACCACTGAAGATCTGCAAGAGCTTCAACAGCAACTGGAACAAGAGACCAGTGGTCAGGACAATGGTTCAGAGGAGGAGGAGGTGGAACCGAGATGGAAGAAGGTGCCTTCTTCAAGGATTAGGGATATCTGTGCCAAATGGAGTGATGTGCAAGCATTTATGGATGAATATCACCCTAACCATGCTGTTGCAGGCCGTGCTGGCAACCTGTACAATGACACAGTGGTGTGTCATTTCAGGGATGTGTTAAAGAATCGCCAGACACAGAGCTCCCTGGACAAATTTATTGTTAGAAAGAGGTCCAGTGACTCTCAAGCTGGTCCTAGTGGCATTAAAAGAAAAAGGGAAGTAACCCCAGAAAAGGACTTGGTACCTGCAGTGTTAATGGAAGTGGATTTCCCTTCCAAACACTAGCATACTACTCCACCTTCTCCCCTCCTCCCGTCCTCCACACATCAACAACTCTTCAATAAATGTAAGTGACATGTTATTGTACAATATTTACATGTGTATTTAGGTATTATTCATTAAATTCTGTATTATTTAATGTCAAAAAGTTCTAAAAAATATTTTATTTAACTACTTTTGGAAGTCTTGGACGGATTAAATTTATTTCCATTATTTCTTATGGGGAAAATTGATTCGTGTAACGATTGTTTCGCCTTAAATTATGCCCTCTCTGACGGATTAATATCGTAAGTCGAGGTACCACTGTACTATACTGGTAGTGGGTTTGTGTCAACCATCTTTAGATATTGTTTTAATGTTACCTTTGCACCATTTACAACATTTTTAGTACATATACAGTGATACCTCTCATATCCAAACTACAGTATATGGGCCGAGACCGGTTCGGAAACACGGAGTTTCCGGATACATGAGGGGGAAAAAATGACCATCCGTACTGCCATATCGCCATCCGTACCCTGTCATATCGCCATCGGCGTTGTAAGTTTAAAAAACGAGTCCAACGTCATCTGGCAGTGGGACCAGACACACTAGGCTCGAATAACAGCCTCCCAGATTTCACGGACCACAGGACCATAACTTTTCAAATGTGCTGTGAACAGTGGATGCTCCAAATACTCCAAAAGTGTTTCGACACCTGCCCTTGCTGCTGAAGTTTAAGGTCTTGGAGGCATTGGGTAGTCGTCGTTGTCACCTTCGGAATGTTCCGGGTGCAACACTGATTCTGCAATCTCTGCATCCATCAGAGACTGCACACCAGGGTCATCTTCGTCACACTCTAGCCAGTCCTGCACATCGTCTTCTGTAGTTTTTCCCCAGCCTTGGACCAACCTGCATCCACGTGTGACAATATTTCCCTCTTTTTTTTTCTAGAGTAAGCACATTCCTGGTCCTCTTTGGTGCCATACACAATACCTTTGAACCTTTGAAGAGTTTCGAGAGTATCTACTCTCTGAGCCCGGCCATGGGCCAGGCTCGTCACAAGATAGCTAGAACAAAACACAGCTTTAATAATGCACGGCTCCTAGTGGCCAACCGGTACATTAAAGTGCGCGCTAAGTTTGATTAAGCCTTCTGTCATATCCGAACGGCTGTTCAGATGTTTCGGTAATAATTTTAGAATTTTGCCCTTTCCCAGGGCCTGTTCAGATATTGGCTAGGTTCGGATAATGGCAAGCCGGATATGCGAGGTATCACTGTATTTTTAAATGTTTATACGTACAGTAGTGTACTGTATATAGCAATAAACAGAATATAGGAAATCAGCTCTAATATACATTAACAAATTCCCGCTCTAGACAGCATACTCCACCAATATTCAAAACTCTAAAACTACTCACCGTAGAAAACATTCATACCTATTCATGTGCCTACTACATACACAAAACTCTACATGCTAATATCAACCCTCCGCTCAAAATTCTCCTCAACAACTTTAATAGGTCCCACGGCCACAACACAAGACACAGATCACTTTTTGACATACCCGAGTCCATACCAACCAATGTAAAATTCTATGCACATAAAGGCCCCAGAATCTGGAATTCATTACCAGTAAATATTAAGTTAACCTTGTCTGAAAATCAATTTAAGACTCTTCTCAAAAATCACCTACTCACCCTAAACTAAATACTCATACTGTAAACTACTTTAAAAAATGCTCAATGTTATTTTCCTTAAGATAATCTCAATTTTATATTATCATCCACCTAAACACTTGTTACAATTTAATATCATCATAATGTCATTTCAAGAGTATAATATCATCATATTGTAATTTGAAATAAACTATATACGTAACTAGAATAAACTCAATCAATTTCTGTACTGTACTGTACTGTAATTTATTTCATTGCAGATTACATGGGTATCGGAAGTTACAATGTAAATTGAGTGCAAGGAGAGCCACTGACATGCCATGGCATTAGGGGCAGCTTATTCTAGTCCTTAAAAACTATGTACTTAATATTAGAGAAATTTATTGAGTTTATTCTAGTTAAAAATTATTTTCAAAATTACAATATGATGAAATTTTACTGTTTAAATTATTATATAATGATATTAGATCTTAGATTGTTACAGGTGTTAAGATTTTTGAATGATAATATGGAATTGAGATTATCTTAAGGAAAATAACATTGAGCATTTTTGACATTAACTTATAATATGAGTAGGGGGTAACATAATAGTAACATATTATTAAAAATTGAGATTATCGTATAGGAAAGTAACAATGAGCATTTTTCAAAGTAGTTTATAGTATGATCATTTAGGTTTGGGTGAGTAGGTGGTTTTGAGTTGAGTCTTAAATTGATTTTCAGACAAGATTATCTTAATATTTACTGGTAATGAATTCCAGATTCTGGGGCCCTTTATGTGCATAGAATTTTACATAGGTTGATATGAACACGGGTATATCAAAAAGTGATCTGTGTCGTGTGTTGTGGTCATGGGTCCTATTAAAGTTGGTGAGGAGAGTTTTGAGCAGAGGGTTTATATTAGAGTGTAAAGTTTTATATATGTAGTAGGCACAAGAGTAAGTATGAATGTTCTTTACGGTGAGTAGTTTGAGACTTTTGAATATTGGTGGAGTATGCTGTCTAGAGTGGGAATTTGTTATCATTCTGACTGCGGCCTTTTGTTGTGTTATGAGTGGTCTAAGGTGATTTAACGTTGATTTAACGTAGTATTATGTACATAGTATATAAGTCATTAGATTAAGCTGCCCCTAATGCCATGGCATGCCAGTGGCTCTCCTTGCATTTCAGTTTTATGATTGTAACTACCATTATATGTGTATACTTGCAAAGAAATAAAAAAATTATTTTTATTTTATTTTATTTAATTAGGTATACATACTGATCAGAGAGATGGTCGTAAGTCCAAACAGTTGTTAAATGAGTATGTCATTAAATGAGGAGAGACTGTTTAGGTAATGAGGATTCTAGCATATTAACCCTTTGAGGGTCGAGAAGCCCTCTCCCAAACTTGTTCTCAGGGTCGAAAATTTTTCAGAAAAAAAATAAATTATTTTTTCTTATGAAATGATAGAGAATCTTTTTCCGATCATAACGCCACCAAAATTATGAAATTTGATGGAAAACTAACGGAGTTATGCTCTCGCGAAGTTAGCGGTATCGATGACATTTACGCGTCGGCGATTTCACCCAATTTGAGCCCTATTTTCGGCAAATTCCAATGTTTCAGTCTACTAAAATTATAGCTATTTCGCTAGAACTCCATTTCTTCTATCGATTGAGTACAAGAAACCGTCTATTTACCAATTGCAACTAAGCAAAATAGTGGTCAGAAAATGGCAATTTGGCCAATTTCACACAAAATTCAAACGATGCCAATTTCAAAATAGGGTCCAGAATAAACAATGCAGACATTCCTGGCACTAAAATAACATCTCTGTTCATTAGTCACGTCATCAGGCGCCTTTTACATTACTTTTGCTTTCGATTTTGAATTTTTATTCTCACAAAAAATAGAAGATTTACTGTTATGCATACAACTGCATCATTGTAAAAATGGTATAAATAATATCAGTGCACTTGTGCAAGAATATTAGACTCGCCAGTTGATGTGTATTGGACGCATGGTGTGATTTGTTTACTCTTGAACATCGACAAAAATCGAACATTTTCGCTACTTTGCGCTCAGTTTCAAGGTACTAGTCATCGTAAAAACAATCAAAATCATCACCATATCTATAGTATATCTTCCATTCTATTGAATGAGACCAAAAAAAACAGAATACAACCATAAATACCATACGAAAATACACCCGAAAGTCGCTGTTTTAAATAAAAAAAACGGTCAGAGTTTTTTTTCTCTCATTATGCACTGCCTGCTTCAGGATTTTTTTTATACTGCGCACACCGACCACGCAGACCCATTCTTTCATATGTAGGCCTACCAGCTTTCTTCCACTAGATTTGAAGGCACTAGAATTTAGGCGTACAAGTACGTGACCGACCCTGGCTGCACTGACGTACTAGTACGGGACCGACCCTCAAAGGGTTAACATAAAGGGGACACAATGTTTCATTGTTAGGAAGGATTACATATACAGCCTCTCTTCACTTAGCGACGTACTCGTCTACTGATGCCTCGGACTTACGACGGGCTCTCTGACCAGTATTTATTCCTAAATAATGTATATTAGAGCTGATTTTCTCTTATTTTGTTTTTTTCAATATACAGTACACTACTGTATAAACATTTAAAAATACAGTGGTACCCTGTGTTTCGGCCATAATTCGCTCCAGAAGGTTGTTCGAGTGCCGTTACCGAACGAATTTGTTTCTATAAGGAATAATGTAAATTGGATTACAGTGAACCCCCGGCTAACGATCACCCCGGAAATCGTACAATAGATATCATCGAGGTGTACAAGTGGATGATGGGCGTAAACAAGGGAGATATTAATGAAATACTGAGGATATCGAACCAAGTAAGAACCAGAAATAACGGATTTAAATTGGATAAATTTAGATTTAGAAAAGACATAGGCAAGTACTGGTTTTCGAACAGAGTTGTAGATGCGTGGAACAATCTTCTGAGTACTGTGATAGAGGCTAGGACCTTGGGTGGCTTTAAAAAGAGATTGGACAAATATATGAGTGGGAGGGGCTGGGTTTGATTGATGTCGTGAGTACGGGAATAAATTCTTAGGTAGTGGTGGTTTTGATATGGACCTGCCTTGTATGGGCCAGTAGGCCTTCTGCAGTGTTCCTCCATTCTTATGTTCTTATGTTCTTATGTAAGTACAGTCTCTCCTCACTTAGCAACGTACTCGTTTACCGACGCCTCGGACTTACGACGGGCTTTCTGACCAGTATTTGTACCTAAATAATATATATTAGACCTGATTTCCTCAATTTTATTTGTTACAATATACAGTACACTGCTGTATAAACATTTAAGAACATATGAAAGGAGGAACACTGCAATAGGCCTGTTGGCCCATACTAGGCAGGTCTTTCACAATCCATCCCACTAACAGAATATTTGGCCAACTCAATTTTCAATGCTATCCAAGCAATAAGCTTTGATAATTCTATTTATTCATGTGCAAGTCCCACTCACATGCAACCCCTCTCACTCATAAGAACATAAGGAGGAACACTGCAATAGGCCTGTTGGCCCATACTAGGCAAGTCCTTCACAAATCCAAACCATTAACAGAATAAACGCTACCCAAGCAATAAGCTTTGATAATTCTATTTACTCACGTACAAGTCCCACTCAAATCCAACCCCTCTCACTCATGTATTTATCCAATCTAAATTTGAAACTACCAAGGTTTTAGCTTCGATAGGACCTTGGGTAGCTTTAAAAAGAAATTGGACAAATGTGGAGGGAGACCTGTATAGTATGCTCCTCGTTTAGTGATGAATTCGCTTACCGACGGTGTCTTGGGTCCCTATCTCCGTCGTTAAGTGAGGAGAGACTGTATAATATTGTAAGTGCTTGTGGAAGTGTATTTTTGGGGGTCTGAAATAGACTAACCTACGTGACATTATTTCTTAAGGAAGTAAATTCGTTCGGTAATGGCACTTGAGCAGGCTTCTCCAATGAATTTTGATCGTTAGCCGGGGGTCCACTGTAGTCTGTTTCAGACCCCCAAAAATACACTTACAAAAGCACTTACAATAATACACTTACATAATTGTTCGAGCTGGGAGCTGTACGAAACTCGGGGTACCACTGTGTACCAGAAATGTTATAAATGGTGCAAAGGTGACATTAAAACGATATCAAAGATGGTAGATACAAACCCACTACCATTATAGTATGCTCCTCATTTAGCGACGAATTCATTTAACGATGTGGTCTTAGGAACAGAACTCTGTCGATAACCCTTAACTTAAACTGTCCACACGTAGATCTACGTTCACTCGCGTACTGCTCCAAATATTTAAAAAAAAAAAAAAAAAAAATTTTTTTTTAAATGAAGAGCACATTTTTATAAACAGGATAGGCTAAAAAATTTTTAGGGCCAGTACTTACCGAGATATAAGCCCGCCAAGTTTGTGCTGGATGCTCACCTGATGGCAACATCAAGTCCTGCCGCTTGCAGAAGTATTGCGGATATACTTTTTTTTCTAGTTTTTATTTTAATTTATATAATTTTTATGTTCTGATAATTACAATTTATAATAGTTCTTGTGATTTCATAGCCAATCTTTGTTCTAACACTAATATTAGGTACTGAAATAGTACTCAAATAGTCACAATCACACCAACAGGTGAACATTTTCACCTCCCTTGGTCATTTGTATATATAAATATATACAAAGTATTTATAGGTCCCAGCAATGTTTTAGACATCCTGGAGTATATATGAAACTCCTTGAAGAATGGTGTTATAACAACTGTCAGATAACTACTGATAAGGCAGTGACCTTGATGAATGAATGTGTGCAGAGAACCCTCGCTTTGTTTTCACTGTCTGTATCTGTCTATCTATCTATCTGTCTGTCTATATATCTGTCTGTCTATCTATCTGTCTGTCTATATATCTGTGTCTATCTATCTGTCTGTCTATCTGTCTAACTCTACTTATCTGTCTTTCTGTCTGCCTGCCTATGTGTCCTTGAAGAATGGTGTTATGGCAAGTGTCAGATAACACTGACAGCCCAATGACATTGATGAATGTGAGCAGGGAACCCTTGCTTTGTTTTCACTGTCTGTATCTGTATCTGTCTGTCTATCTATCTGTCTGTCTATCTGTCTGTCTATCTATCTGTCTATCTATATGTGTCTGTCTATCTATCTGTCTAGCTCTGCTTATCTGTCTTTCTGTCTGCCTGTGTGTGTGTCTTTCCGTCTGCTTTTCTCAGTCTCAGAGTGCGGCTCGTAAGCCAACAGGAATTATACACGATGCAGAAGTGACATGACAATGCGTATTACTTGCCAGTCATGCTTATTATGTCTTATATCTATAAGCATTGTATAGCAATTTGCCTGGAATTTTTGGGTTATCCTAGGTAATTTACACTATGTATAATAACTGTACTTATGTGTACATGTGAGAGAGACAGAGAGAGAGAGATATTACAGATATATATAGACAGAGATATAGACAGATACAGAGATATAGGACAGATAGATATAGACAGAGATGTAGACAGAGATGTAGACAGATATAGACAGAGATATAGACAGCCAGAGACAGCCAAATCCAGCCAGCCTGCCGAATACATAAGAACATAAAAAAGAAGGAACACTGCAGAAGGCCTACTGGCCCATGCAAGGCAGGTCCATGTCACCCCCTGACTTAGACCAATGACCCACCTAGTCAGGTCACATCCTCTGAAGGAAGGAGCATGGCATCAGACCTAGTAGCACAAGCTAGTCAGGTCCAACTCACACCCACCCACATCCACTCATGTATTTATCTAACCTATTTTTACTTTCCTCTTATTAGGGGAGTGTTAATGCGACATGACATCAGCGGATCCCCAGTGTTTGCCACACTATTTGCTCTAGCTGGCGCTCAATTTAACTGGTGCTCCCACAAGGTACTAAGTGGTCCAGGATTTTTTTAATACTGCGCACACTGTGGGCGCAGACCCATTCTCTCATGTCTAGGCGACTCAGGCCCATCGCACTAAATTTGAAGGAATGAAAAATAAAACGTAGATCTACGTTCGGAGCAGTATGCGAGTGAACGTAGATCTACGTGTGGACAGTTTAAGGGTTAAGTGAGGAGAGGCTGTATTGAGAATAACATTATATTGTTTTACATATGTTTGTGACACTGAGAATATGAATTCAGTGGACCCCTGATTAACGAGCAAAATTCATTCCAGGACCCTGCTCAAGTGCCATTACCGAATGAATTTACTCCCTTAAAAAATAATGTCAAGTAGGTTAGTCCATTTCAGACCCCCAAAATTACACTTACAAAAGCACTTACAATATTATACTTACATAACTGTACGATTTCCGGGGTGCTCGTAACTCGGGGGTCCTCTGTACAGTGGACCCTCGGTTAACGAATACCCCGGAAATCGTGCAATTATGTAAGTATAATTTTGTAAGTTCTTGTGGAAGTGTATTTTTGGGGGTCTGAAATAGACTAACCTACGTGAAATTTTTCCTTAAGGGAGTAAATTCGTTCGGTAATGGCACTTGAGCAGACTTCAGGAGTGAAGTTTTTACGAAACTCGGGGGTCCACTGTATGTAGTTTTCACATATTTAGCTGATGTTGGGATATGTTAGGGAGATAAGGTGTTTTTTAATGGTAGTTTTGAAAATGCTGGCTGAGACAGTGGTTCTGGAGATTTCTGGCAGAGTTCCAGATTTTGGGCCCTTTTATGTACAGTGGAACCCCGCCTAACGAACGATCCATATAGCAAACAAACCGCGTAACGAACGCTTTTTTCGCAAAATATTTTTCTCATGTAGCGAACATTTACTCATGTAGCGAACCGTACCAGACCTGTCCGCTTGCGGTGAGGTGGACAGGACGCCAGTCAAGCGTTGGTTACACTTGAGAGAACATTACCCAGTGCACTCTTTCAAACATTCACAATACTTTTGTTGTGTTTATTGCTGGTTCAGTGATTGTCACTGTGAAATAAGTCACCATGGGTCCAAAGAAGCTTCACAAGTCGATAAAGACTATAGCACCAGCCAGTGATAAAGTGTAGCAATGGAAATAAGTCACTTTGTCTTGACTTTTTTGGGTTATCCTAGGTTTTCTACACATATGCTGCTATGTATGATAATCTATGTATAACTGGATTTGTGTATACCTGAATAAACTTACTTAAGTAAGTTAAGCGATTAAGCGATAGAAAATGACGACACAAAACTTAACTTCTACAATGTTGTTTGAGATTATAGGGACACTGAGAAGAGCGCCGTACTCTGCCACCATCTCCTTATACCCAACAACAACACCAACACACTCCACCAGTCCTTATACCCAACAATAACACCAACACACACTCCACCAGTCCTTCCTGATTCGTAATGACATGTTTTATTCATTCTAGAGTTTATATCATGTTTCTATGTTATTAATATTGTTTATTATGTCATATTAGATGAATTGTGCTAGATAAATAAGCTGTAGAGTTGAAATTATTGCCATATTGAAGGGCTATCTTGTCCTGCCTCCAAACAAACTCTCCTGACTCTCTCATACGCCAACAAGAGTCTTCAATAAAGGTAAAACTTATTTAACTGTTCATTTGTCCATTATAATTAGTGCTTTATATTTATTTCACCAAAAATGAATTTTTGGTGAAAATTTTTGGGTGGAAACGGATTAATTGTATTTACATTATTTCCTATGGAAAATAAGGTTTCAAATTACGAGCTTTTCGTGTTAAGAACTAGCTCCTGGAACGGATTAAGTTAGTTGAGGGACCACTGTACATTGAATTTTTAAAGAGATTTAGCCAGACACGGGGTATGCCATAGAGATTTTTGTGCCTAGTATTATGTCTATGGGACCTATTGCAACTATCAAGAAATTGCTTCAGGCTGGGATTAATATTAGAATTTATTGTTCTGTAAGTGTAGAATGCACAGTAGTAAGAGTGAATGTTTTGTATAGTGAGTAGTTTAGATCTTTGAAGAGTGGGGGTGTGTGTTGTCTAGCAGTGGACTGTGTGATCATTCGTACTGAAGCTTTTTGTTGAGTTATTATTGGCTTAAGGTGATTTGCTTTTGTGGATTCCCAAGCACAAATAGCACAGGTGAGGTAGAGAAATATCAGTGAATAGTATAATGTAAGTAGTGCTGTTTGTGGTACTGGCTGTGGAGTTTTGAGACTCTCTGACAGCGGGTTCAAACCCCACCCGTGGTATGGTTCATAATAACATATTTTTGAGAGGATGCCAACTGTTATACAAATTATCATACATAGCAACATGTGTAAATTACCTAGGATAACCCCAAAATTATTATTACAGTATTATAATCAAAAGAAGCGCTAAACTACAGGGGTCATACAGCGCAGCAGGGCACGGCAGGATGCAGGGATATTGGGTAGTAAGAGGGAGGGATGATTATTAGGTCAGGGAGTGCAGCGGAGCAGTGGATAGTGCAGGGATAGAGGGTAGCAAGAGATTGAGGTAGAAGGGACTGAGGGGAGTGCTAGAGGCATCATCTTCAGAGTTTGTGTAGTAAATCAGTTGCTGTCAAAAAGTCAATGAGAGAGTCTGAATTAAAGGAGGGTCCATTAGCAAGAAGAGAAGGTAAAGGGCAGCAGAGCGAAGACGGCGTTGGAGGTAAATTCTGCGTGCTCGTTGATAGAGTGGGCAGTCCAACAGAATTTGGCTAACAGATACTGGAACCTGACAATTCTCACAGAGAGGGACAGGGAGCCTCTCCATGAGATACCCAAGAGTAAGACGAGTGTGGCCGATGCGAAGACGGGAGAGAGTAGTCTCCCAACCTCGACATTGATGACAAGAAGGCCAGAAACCTATACGTACTCGGTTTAATAGAATGAAGTTTGTTATGTAGCAGATCAGACCAACGTTGTTGCCAACGGGTGCGAAGGTGGGTAGCAATGACAGCAAAATAGTCTGTGAATGGAACACCTCTACATGAAACTGGAAGGTCATGCACTGCTGACCGCGTAACAGTGTCTCCTCTCCATTGCCCTGTATGTCAACATGACCAGGGACCCAACAAAAAACAATATCTTTGTGTTTGCTAGAGATACGGCATAACCAAAGTTGGATACAAAGAACTAGGGGGTGAGGTGTATCAAATTTTCGTATAGCCTGTAGAGCACTAAGGGAGTCTGAAACGACCACAAATGGTGACACAGGCATAGATGCAATACGGATAAGTGCTACAAGAATGGCATACAATTCAGTCGTAAAAATGCTAGCCGAGGATAATAGATGCCCTCGCACGACACTGTCTGGAAACACTGCTGCGAATCCAACGCCATCAGAAGACTTAGAACCATAGGTGCACACTGCGATGGCATCAGAATGAGAGCAAAAGTGGTCTAGAAAAAGAGCGAGAAGCGCCATAGGCAGTTGGGCTTTCGCGTATGGCAGTGGAAAAGAACAGACACGAACAGCAGGAACTTCCCAAGGGGGTAGGGAAAAGTGAGATGCCACATGAACATAGAAAGGTGGTAGCTGAAGAGAAGACAAGAGTGAATGTAGGCGAAGAGAAAAGGGACAAAGTATACAGGGG
The DNA here is from genome assembly GCA_009830355.1 of Cherax destructor. Classification (NCBI taxonomy): domain Eukaryota; kingdom Metazoa; phylum Arthropoda; class Malacostraca; order Decapoda; family Parastacidae; genus Cherax; species Cherax destructor. The sequence goes on from WNWK01024963.1 coordinate 16,580, forward strand.
CGACGAACAAATAGTGTCTACTAACATCAGTGACTATCCTATACAGTGGTCCCTCGGTTTTCGTGCATCTCCAAACTCGAACATTTATGTAAGTGTATTTTCGTAAGTGCTGTTGCAAGTGTATTTTTGGGGGTCTGAAATAGACTAACCTATGTGACATTATTTCTTAAGGAAGTAAATTCGTTCGGTAATGGCACTTGAGCAGCATTCTGGAGAATTTTGCGAAACCGAGGACCACTGTTCTCGGCAGAAAATGCAGATCAGTGAGACAACCATGTAATAGTGAGGCCCAAATGCTCTCGATCCCATAAGCAGGAGGACGGAAGTGCAGAGTCTGCAACATAATAGTGAAGGCAATGTTCATCACGGCGATCGAACAAGGATGGAATGTTCGCTTCTGCATAGAGACTCAACCGGTGAAGAGCGAAAAGCACCGAGGCATATAAGGTTAAGTAGAGAGTAGCAGGAGAGGCTGCTGAATATATCTGGTCAACATAATCGAGTTTCGATAAAATTAGGGCTGAATGCAGGCGAAGGAGAGTTCTACGATCAGCCCCCCATGAAAGATGTGCAAGGGTTTTAAGGAGGTTCAGCCGGCTATGACAAGTTGCCTTCAGAGAGGTAATGTGAGGTTTCCAAGACAATCGACGGTCAAACAGAAGGCCGAGAAACCTGACCGTATCACGTTCTGGGATAGACGAGCCATATATTTACAATGGATGATCAGAGACCACTGAACGTCTAGTGAAAGTAATTTGGTGAGTTTTACTACTAGAAAATTTAAACCCATGAGTGGTGGCCCAATTGGAAACACGGTTGATTGCATGCTGGAGCAAAACTGCAATGAGGTGACAGTCAGCACCAGCACAAGCTATAACAAAGTCATCAACATAAAGCGATAACCAAATATTGGCTGGGAGAATAGATGCCAGATCATTTATAGCAAGGAGAAAGTGTTGTGCTCAGAACACATCCTTGGGGGACACCTTCAGCTTGGACAAAGTCCGAGGAAAGCATATTATTAACCCGGAGATGGAAATGTCTTTCAGTTAAGAAAGCCTTAAGGAAAAATGGTAGATTGCCTCGGAGGCCTAAGGAGTGGGCCTGGGCCAAGATATTATACCTCCAAATTGTGTCATATGCCTTCACAAGGTCAAAAAAGATGGCGATAACCGAGTGGTTATTGGTAAAGGCATTACGAATATACGTATCCAAGCGTGGTAAGGGGTCAATGGTAGAACGGCCCTTATGAAAGACATATTGACTGGTGGAGAGGCTACTATGCGTCTCTAAATACCACATCAAACGTCTATTAACCAGACGTTCCATCACCTTGCAAACTGCACTGGTAAGAGCAATGGGACGGTAGTAGGAGGCATCATGTCCCGTAGTACCCGGTTTGTGAAAAGGTGCAACAATAGCAGATTTCCACAGCTGGGGAAGAACTCCTTGTGACCAAATAAGATTAAAGAGTCATGAGAGGACTGTAAGGGCTGACTGATGTAAATGCTGTAGCATACGAATATGTATGCCGTCTGGCCCAGCTGCCAACGATCGGCAAGCGGAGAGTGTTGCCTCCAGTTCTAGAAGGGTAAAAGGCACATTATAAGATTCTTCTCTGAGAGAAGAAAAGTCTAAGGGCTCTAACTCGCTGGCAGACTTAGAAGAAAGGAACGAGGGGCATAGATGGAGCCCCTGAGATATACTGACCAGATGATTACCAGTTTCAGTGGCAACGTCAAGAGGGTGTGCTATATCGACACCTGCAACCCAAAGAACAGGAGCCGGGTCGGGGGAGAATTTACCACTCAGTTTCCATACCTTTTTCCAGACTGCACTCATCGAGGAAGCCAAAGTGATGGTAGAAACACAATCCCGCCAGCAAGTGCGTTTAGCATCACGAATGACACGGCGAGCAATTGCTCTCTTCTGCTTAACCCTTAAACTGTCCACACGTAGACATACGTTCACTCACGTACTGCTCCGAACGTAGATCAACGTTTTATTTTTCATTCCTTTAAATTTAGTGCGATAGGCTTGAGTCACTTAGACATGAGAGAATGGGTCTGCGCCCTCAGTGTGCGCAGTATTAAAAAAATCTGGGACCACTTAGTACCTTGTGGGAGCACTAGTTCAATTGAGTACCAGCTAGAGCAAATAGTGTGGCAAACACCAGGGATTCACTGATGTCATGTTGCATTAACACTCCCCTTATAAGAGGAAAGTAAAAATAGGTTAGATAAATACATTAGTGGCTGTGGGTAGGTGTGAGTTGGACCTGACTAGCTTGTGCTACTAGGTCGATGCTGTGCTCCTTCCTTCAGAGGATGTGACCTGACTAGGTGGGTCATTATTCTAAGCTGGGGGGTGACATGGACTTGCCTTGCATGGGCCAGTAGGCCTTCTGCAGTGTTCCTTCTTTTTTATGTTCTTACGTATTAGGCAGGCTGGCTTTGGCTGTCTCTCTGTCTATATCTGCCTATATCTCTGTCTATATCTGTCTATATCTCTGTCTATATCTATCTGTCCTATATATCTGTCTATCTATATATATCTGTAATATCTCTCTCTCTCTCTGTCCCTCTCACATGCACACATAAGTACAGTACAGTACAGAGCTACAAATGTACCACTTAACATAATGATAAATGGGTCCCCTAACACAAAACTCACAGAAGGAAAATTCTTAGGAATCCATCTTGACAGTGGCCTCAAATTTCAGACACATATACAACAAATTTCCAAGAAAGTCTCAAAGACCGTGGGAATACTATCCAAGATACGGTACTATGTTCCACAACCAGCTCTCCTTACCCTATATCACTCACTGATTTACCCCTACCTCACCTATGGAATCTGCGCATGGGGCTCAACATCAATAGCTCATCTCAGACAATTAATAACACAACAAAAGGCAGCAGTTAGAATGATAACAAATTCACACTCCAGACAACATACTCCACCAATATTCAAAAATCTAAACTTACTCACCATACAAGACATCCATACTTTTTACTGTGCCTATTACATACATAGAACACTCTATGCAAATATTAACCCACCACTCAAACTTTTCCTTACCAATTTTAACAGGACACATGACCATAACACTAGACACAGAGCACTCCTCGATGTTCCCCGTGTCCATCTAACACTATGTAAAAACTCAATGCATATAAAAGGAACAAAAATTTGGAATTCATTACCTGTCATTGCCAAAGAAACCCTGCCTGTACCCTAATTCAAAACGATGCTAAAAAACCACCTTCTCACCCAAACCTAAATGCACAATATCAAACATTCCCAACAAAGTAGAATAATCACTTAAATGTAAAAACCTGATTAATCACTTAAATGTAAAAACCTGTTATGAAAAATACATACTAAGATAACTGTTTCTATAACATTTACATTATAATGACCACATAAACTGTAATTGCAATGCAACTAATTGTTTTAAATTGTTATCTCACTCAATTAATTGCATTGCTACAATTAATAAATTATTATGTTCAACTTATATTCAAATTTTACAACTTAGATACACAATTATACTTATTTTATAAATTATCAACCATAATTTTTTACCATGTAGTCTACTATAAATTATTCTTAAGAATGCCCGCAATGCACAGCATATTAGGGGCTTTTGGCATGTACATCTCATTTATACCTATGTATCATTGTATCATGTCTACCTAACTATGTACAGTGGTACCTTAGTTAACGATATTTTTTCATTCCAGAATGCTGTTCAAGTGCCATTACCAAACGAATTTATCCCCATTAGGAATAATGTAACATAGACTAGTATTTTTAAACCCCCAAAAATACACTTACAAAAGCATTTAAAAAAATAAACTTACATAAAAGGGTGAGTTTGGGGACCATCGTTAACCGAGGTACCACTGTATCATTGTACCATGTCTAAATAAACTATTACTATACATTGTGTAAATTACCTAGGATAACCCAAAAATTCCAGGCAAAGTGCTATACAGTGCTTGTAGATATAAGACATAATAAGCATGACTGGCAAGTAATATGCATAGTCACTTCTGCATCGTGTATAATACCTGTTGGTTTGAGCCGCACTCTGAGACTGAGACAAGCAGACGGAAAGACACACACACAGGCAGACAGAAAAGCAGAGCTAGACAGACAGACACAGACAGACAGACAGACAGACAGACAGTGGAAACAAAGAGAGGGTTCCCTGCTCACATTCATCAATGTCATTGGGCTGTCAGTGTTATCTGACACTTGTCATAACTCCATTCTTCAAGGAGTTTCATATACTCCAGGAACACACAGGCAGACAGAAAGACAGATAAGCAGAGCTAGACAGACACAGACAGACAAATGGACAGATAGACAGTGAAAACAAAGCAAGGGTTCCCTGCACATATTCATTCGTCAATGTCATTGGGCTGTCAGTGTTATCTGACACTTGTCATAACACCATTCTTCAAGGAGTTTCATATTATACTCCAGGCACACAGGCAGAAAGACAGATAAGCAGAGCTAGACAGATAGACAGATAGACAGACAGACAGATACAGGCAGTGAAAACAAAGCGAGGGTTCCCTGCACACATTCATTCATCAATGTCACTGCCTTATCAGTAGTTATCTGACAATTGTCATAACACCATTCTTCAAGGAGTTTCATATACAGTAGACCCTCATTTAGCACGGTAGTTACGGTCCTGAAAACATCGTGTTAGGTAAAATCGTGTTAGATAATTAAAAGAACTTATGGGAAAAATAGGGTTATGTTCCTGGGAGTCCCCAAAAAGCCAAACAAGTTTTTTTTAGACCAACAGATCTTGGAAAAATTGAAGGCGAATATGTAATTGTAGTTCATTGTCGTGATATATTACTGCTTAAGACTACAAATGCAATAGAAATAATAGTATTTCTTACCTTAAATTGTGGATGATTGTAAAGAGAGTGGAGAGTTATGCTGTGGCCCTACTGGGCTGAGGTGGATGGTAGAGGTTCTGGTACTGAAGTCGATGGTTGTACTAGAGTGTCTAACTTTAAGTCATTCAGTTAGTCAAGTCATTCAGTAAGTCAGTCAAGTCATTCAGTACATCAGGCAAGTCATTCAGTACGTCAGGCAAGTCATTCAGTACGTCAGGCAAGGCATTCAGTAAGTCAGTGAGTCATTCAGCCAAGTCAGTGAGTCATTCAGTCAAGTCAGTAAGTCAGTGAGTCATTCAGTCAAGTCAGTAAGTCATTCAGTCAAATCAGTAAGTCATTCAGTCAAGTCAGTCAGTCAGACTTATGTTTACCTCTTTTTATGTGTACAAAGATTTATCAAAATGCAATGAAAATGATAAAATGTATGTAAATAAACACAGCGAGCTTCGATTATTGTTGTCCTGTACACGTATGAATCAAACTGAACGCTGGGAGGGATGCGTGGGTGGGTGAGGGTGGCTGGGGATAGCAGTAGGACTCCCCCACTAACTCAATGGTTTAACCCACCGTAGGCGACCGCGTGCTCAAAAAAATTTTCCCCTCCAGTGAATCGCGTAATATAAGGTTTACGTCATGTTAGATAAAAATGTGCCACAATTCTTCAATCGCGTAATACCCAAAACGCTCAACATAAAGTCGTGCTAAATGAGGGTCTACTGTATACTCCAGGATGTCTAAAACATTGCTGGGATCTATAAATACTTCGTATATAATTATAGACAATAGTAAATGACCAAGGCAGGTGAAAATGTTCACCTGTTGGTGTGATTGTGACTAGTATTTGAGTACTATTTCAGTACAGTGGACCCCCGAGTAACGTAAGGCTCATATATCGTAAAAATCGTGTAACGTAAGCTTTTTTCGATATTGTGTATCGTAAATGGACTCGTGTATCGTAACGTATTAGACCTGTCTGCCTGCTCCGCGCCTGCCCTGTGCCTGCGCAGGACGCCAGTGAAGCGTTGTTTACCATTGAGAGAACATTACCCAGTGCGCTCTTTCAAACATTCACAATACATTTGGTGTCTTTTTTGGTGGTTTAGTGATTGTCACTGTGAAATAAGTCACCATGGGTCCAAAGAAGCTTCACAAGTCGATAAAGGCTATAGCACCAGCCAGTGATAAAGTGTAGCAATGGAAATAAGTCACTCTGTCTGACTTTTTTGGGTTATCCTAGGTTTTCTACACATATGCTGCTATGTATGATAATCTATGTATAACTGGATTTGTGTATACCTGAATAAACTTGCTTACTTAAGTAATATTAATATTAGTGCTTTTTATTTATTTCTCATTGTTTTCTTTATGTAAAACTATAGTATTTATTCTTTAAAAAAAATGAATTTTTGGTGAAAATTTTTGGGTGGAAACGGATTAATTGTATTTACATTATTTCTTATGGGAAATAAGGTTTCGAATTACATATTTTTCGTGTTAAGTAAAAGCTCCTGGAACGGATTAATTACGTTAGTCGAGGGACCACTGTACATTAAATCCCTGTATCTGAGGTTTTAGTTATCTGCTGTTGACTTTGGCCCAAAAATATTAAGGAGGTTGCAATTTGACATTTCATTTTCTTTATTTATTGTCTGATTTCATTATTTTTTTTTACTGTTTGAATAAGAGTGCATAAAACATCAGCTTCCTTGAGTTCTTTTCTCTTTGCCAGGATAGAGGTGATAGAAGATTTGTTTTTGTTGTACATCCTGGTAAGCTCCCCCACACGTACGCCACTCTCATATTTTTTCTACTATCTCCTTCTTCAGTTCTATGGTGTTCCTCACTTTCTTTACCACAGGGGTGATACTAGGAAGCTTTTTTGGACCCATGGTGACTTATTTCACAGTGACAATCACTAAACAAGCAATAAACACAATAAATTTATTGTGAAATGTTTGAATGAGCGCGCTGGGTAATGTTCACTCAAAGGTAAACAAAGCTAGACTGGCTCACGATGCCTGCGCGAAGCAGGCAGACAGGTCTGGTACGCGGGCCGAAACATGGGGAATGGCCGATGGTCGAGGAAAAATTGATCCGAAAAAAGCGATCAAAACACAAGCCAGCCGATAGTCGGGGGTCCACTGTACAGTGGACCCCCGGAGTTCGTGATTAATCCGTTCCAGAGGGCGTCACGAACACCGAATATCACGAACTCCGAATCTATTTTCCCCAAAAGAAATACGTAATGGAAATAAAATTAATCCGTTTCAGACACCCAAAAGTATTAAAATAAAATATTTTTGTACATTAAATATACATTAAATTACACAGAAAACAATGAGACATGAAGAATAAAACAATAATAACATGTCACTTACCTTTAATGAAGAGTTGTTGATGTGTGGAAGATGGGAGGTGGGGAGAGGATGGAAGAGTTGCTTTTGTTTGGAAGGGAAATCCCTTTCCATAAAGACTTCAGGTACCAAGTCATTTCCCTGGGTTACTTCCCTTCTTTGTTTTTTAATGCCACTAGGACCAGCTTGAGTCACTGGACCCCTGTTGCTCAAAAAAGTGTTCCAGAGAGTTCTGTTTCTAGCGAATGTTTGGAATTGTGCCGGCGACTGGGGTGTGTGTTTGGGGACAGGACAAGATAGTCCTTCAATATTTCGCTAATATCATCTATATGACTTATTTATCTATCACAATTCATCTAATATGGAATAATAAACAATATTAACCCTTAAACTGTCCACACGTAGATATACGTTCACGTGCGTAGCTGACCGAATATTTTGAGAAAAAAATAAATTTTTCTTTTTCTTTAAAATGAAGAGTGCATTTTGTTTGTCATTCCCACATGTTGTAATACTGCACACACTGAGTGCACAGACCAATTTTCTAATCTCTAGGCAACTCAGGCTTATCGTGGCAAGGTTAAAAGCATTTGAAAAAAAACGTAGATCTACGTTCGGAGCAGTACGCACGCGAACATATATATACGTGTGGACAGTTTAAGGGTTAATAACATAGAAACATGACATATACTCTAGAATGAATAAAATATCATTACGAATCTGAGGACTGGTGTTGTGGTGTTTGTTGTTGGGTGTATAAGGGCCACTGAAAGATATGCCTTAAATAGTGATGGCCGCCAGACACACAGCGGTGTTGTCAGTCGCCCTATATAACTCCAACAACATTGGAGGAGTTAAGTTTCGTGTCGTCATTTTCTTTGCAATAAGCAACTTACTTGCTACACTGTTAATGCTACACTTTATTGCTGGCTGGCACTATAGCCTTTATCAACTCCTGCTGTTTTAGTATCATATCATAGAATCACTGAATCGCTTAAGAAGACATTCTCCGTAGTGCCAGCCCTTTGGTAAAGGGCTGGCACTAGGAGCTTTCGTGGGGCTCATGGTGGCTTATTTAGCAGTTGCAAGCACTAAAAACAATGGAATAATGACAAAATGTATGGTATGAATGCATGGGTGGCAGTCTCTCGCTGGTAAACAATGGCACACTGAAACTGAGTGGAGTGTCGGGCCCGCTCGGGCCACGTGTACTCGTCCGGGACGAATCACGAACTCCGAGCAGATCGTGAATACCGAACCAATATTTTTGCGAAAAAATATCATGAACTCCGATTTTCACGAATTCCTATGGTCACAAACTCCGGGGGTCCACTGTACAGTGGACCCTCGGTTAACGAATACCCCGGAAATCGTGCAATTATGTAAGTATAATTTTGTAAGTTCTTGTGGAAGTGTATTTTTGGGGGTCTGAAATAGATTAACCTACGTGAAATTTTTCCTTAAGGGAGTAAATTCGTTCGGTAATGGCACTTGAGCAGACTTCAGGAGTGAAGTTTTTACGAAACTCGGGGGTCCACTGTATTTGCATTCATAAAAGTAATGGAGAATATAGCTAAATATCAAATAAAAGTAACTAAGGGATAAGCTGTAAAAAAAATTACAATATTAAATCCCTAAGTAAACACTATGATGACCTCCTGGCAGTGGTGGGCACAGTTCCGTTAATCCGCTAACCGCTAATTAGCGGAACTAATATTTAGTTTAGAGGATTAGCGTTTCCGCTAACTTCGGAAACCGTTAGCGGACCAATTAGCTTTCGCTAAATAAAGTTCCGCTAACTTTGAGTCAGCTAAAAAAATTAATACATTGTTGGTAGTTGGAAAGCAATGCCTTTTCAACAGCGCACGTGTTTGTTTCTGTCTGTTGTGGGCGTTTCTCCAACAGTCAGTCAGGCATGCTATTGGCTGACTACGTGCAAACGTGACTTGACAACGCAGCAGCAGCAGCATCTGAGCAGCATTGTTATAGTCTTAGAGTGTCAACGATCACCGGGGTGCATTGTCACTTATCGTTATGAACAGGGGAGACGTTTCTGTTCCGCCTGAGGGTGTTGTTGAGGAGTCTGCAGCGAGTAACCTATCGTTATCAGATCGTAGTGAAGTAAAAGTAATAACAGACTTCAGTACTTAGGTAAAAGTAAAAGTAGTGATCAATTTCAGTACTTTTTAAAAAATACAGAAAAAAGTTACTTAGGTAGAGTACTCAAGTAGTTTTACTTGTTACTTTACAACACTGGTACAGTGGACCCTCGGTTTTCGTTGAAAATTCTTTCCAGAATGCTGTTCAAGTGCCGTTACCAAACGAATTTGTTCCCATAAGTACAAATGTAAGTTAGATTAGTCATTTCAGACCCACAAAAATACACTTACAAAAGCTCTTACAAAAATATACTTACATAATTGTTCGAGTTTGGAGGTGAACGAAAACCGAGGATCCACTGTACTTATACTCGAGTATTAACCCTTTGAGGGTCGAGAGGCCCTCTCCCAAACTCATTCTCAGGGTCGAAAAATATTCGAAAAAAAAACAAATATTTTTTCTTATGAAATGATAGTTTTTTTTTTTAGTGTTATAGGCCAAAAAAAAAAAAAATTGTGATAAATTCTTAGCAAGATATAGAGGCGTGAAGTTGACAGAAATTGAACCGCTTACGGCAACATCCTGACTGCCGGTCACCCGGTAATAGTTTATTTGTTTTTTTTCTACTTTTTTCTTTTATTTTTTAAAATTTAATTTTTTCAAGCAACTTTTATGGCCTGTGAGACCAATATAAAGACTATTTGGTATATATTCACTCATTGTATAATATACAATAACCACACAAACTTTGCTGTCATTATATTGTTTACAAAACATGTTTACACAAACCAACAATAAAAAAATTTTGTTTATTACTATTTTCTATCATATATACAAACATATAGAGTCACTGGACAAGTTACTAGAACTGCAAGAGGTTCAGAAAGCTTGTAGTTGTGTGGGGGTAAATATGACGAGTCACCAGCGTGTCTTGTCACAAAGATGCATCATACCACCACTCACTAAAGCTCACTGCCTTCCACAACACATCCCTTCCTCCCCCCAACCTACCTTCCTTCATTCCTTCCTATCTACCTTTCCTCCTTCCTCTCATCTCTTCCTTCCTTACTTCTTTCTTCCTCTCATCACTTCCTTCCTACCTACCTTCCCTTCTTCCTACCTACCTTCCCTCGTTCCTTCCTTACTTCTTCCTTCCTTCCTCATCACTTCCTTCCTACCTACCTTCCCTCCATACTTCTTCCTTCCTTTCTATCTTCCTTCAAGTAACTTTATGGCCTGTGAGACCAATATAAGGTATATTGTATGTATATAAATCACTCGTATGCTACTCAATAATCACTCAAACATTGTCATTACGTATATTGTTTACAAAACATGTTTACACAAACCAACAATAAAAAATGTTGTTTATTACTATTTTTCTATCATATATACACACATATAAAGTCACTGGACACTTCCTAGAACTGCTACAGCCTCTGTAAGCTTGTAATTGTTGTGTGGGGGTGGACTTGTAAATATGCTCAGTCACCGTCATAATTAGTGTCACAATGACAAATTACACCATCACTTACCACCCTCACTGCCTGTCAACACCCATCCCTGCCTCCCCACCCAACCAACCCACATGGAAATAAGTAACAGTCTGACTCTTTTGGTTATCCTAGGTTCATGGTCTCCTTCCTTCCTACCTACCTTCCTTCATTCCTTCCTTCCTACCAACCTTCCTTCCTACCTACCTTCCCTCCTTCCTATCTACCTTCCCTCCTTCCTTACTTCTTCCTTCCTTCCTTCCTCTCATCTCTTCCTTCCTTCCATCTGTGTTTGAATTGTCACTTGGGAACAAAAGAGTCCCAATTAGCCGAGGAGTGAACAAGGCGTACTAAAATAGCGTTCCCACAATGCACTACTGGGTCCCCGATTTTTTCCTACTGTGCACACTGACCACACAGACCCATTCTTTCACATCTAGGCCTACCAGCCTTTTCCCGCTTAATTTGAGGGCGCTAGAATTTACGCGTACTAGTACGGCACCAACCCTGGAGCACAAGGCATACTAGTATGGCACCAACCCTGAAAGGGTTAAAGATGAGTACTGTTTGCAACACTGTCCTTTTCATTAGCATAAAAAAATTAACAAAGTCCTTTTAGACCTCCAAAAATACACTTACAAAAGCACTTACACAAATACACTTACATAATTGTTCAAGTTTGGAACAGTACGAACTCCGGGGGTCCACTGTACATACAGTGGACCCCGATGTCATCTGCTCCAAACTCGAACAATTATGTAAGTTATTTTTAAAGTGCTTTTGTAAGAATGTATTTTGGGGGTCTAAAAGGACTAATCTAATTTACATTATTCCTTATGGAACAAATTGTTCGTAACGGCACTTGAACAGAATTCTGGAATGAAATAATGACGTAATACGGGGCTCCACTGTATTTACACTTACCTTGGAGGAGATGGTGGGAGAGGGCGGTGTTCTTGTTAGTGCCCCTATATTCCTCAAACAACAATGGAGGAGTTAAGTTTTGTGTCATCATTTTTCTATCGCTTAATCGCTTAACTTACTTGCTACACTGTTAGTGCTACACTTTATCGCTGGCTGGCGCTATAGCCATTATCGACTCCACTTTGATACAGTGGAACCCCGGTTAACGAACACCCCGGAAATCGTGCAATTATGTAAGTATAATATTGTAAGTGCTTGTGGAAGTGTATTTTTGGGGGCCAAATAGACTAACCTAAATGACATTTTTTCTTAAGGAAGTAAATTCGTTCGGTAATGGTACTTGAGCAGGCTTCTGCAATGAATTTTTTTCGTTAACCGGGGTTCCACTGTACTTTCCTACGATTTCTTTCTTTAATTCTATGGTGTTCTTCACTTTCTTTACCAAAGGACTGGCACTAGGAGCTTTCTTTGGGCCCATGGTGGCATTTAGCAGTCACACACAATAATCAAGGGCCAAAAAAAAATGGATTGTTAAGAAATGCTTTGTATGAACTCGCAGGATAATGTTCACCAACCAGAAACAATGCTAATGCCTGAGAACGTGCGTGGGAGGCGGGCTTGCTGGCTTTGTATGTGCACTGGGCACTGGACAGGTTCCATACCATCAA
>WNWK01024964.1:0-29043 GCA_009830355.1 Cherax destructor
AAGGTAGTAAGGAAGGAAGGTAGGTAGGTAGGTAGGTAGGTAGGTAGGAGATGACGACCCAGACGACCATCAACCTAGGATAACTACCTAACACAACTGCCTGCTGCTACTTTGAAGAAAACTGCTCAGAAGAGATGTTTTGTCTGTGCATATACAAAAACACCCACAAAAATGCAGACACTCGTTTTATGTGTGAGGAATGTAAAACACCACTGTGCATGGAACCATGTTTCAAAGAGTCCCACAAGCTGCAGAACTTCTATGAACATGTCCAGTTACTGTACATTTGTATATATATTATAGAACAATAGTAATAAAGATTTTTTTGTATTGTTGGTTTGTGTAAACAAGTTTTGTAAACAATATAAAGATACTAATGTTTATGCTATTATTGTGTTGCATACAACGAATGTATATATATACATTGCACCTACCTTGGCCTCACAGGCCACATAAGTTACGTAAAAAAGAAAATAGTGAAAAAACAAGAAATCTACGAATGGAAGTAAACAAATGTTTACCGAGTGAGTGGCATTCGCGCTGTTGCCATACGCGGCTCATTTTCTGCCAACTTTACACCTCCATATCTCGGTAAATATTGATGGCAAAAATCTGTTTTTAGGACCAAAACAATCAGAAAAATAATCTTAACATTTTGATAAGAAAAAATAATTTTTTTTTTTTTCGAATATTTCCCGACATAGAATGACAGTTTCAGAAAGGGGTCTCCGACAGTCAAAGGGTTAATGACCCTTGTGGGTTTAGTGCTTAATGATTATATTATAATCACTATATTTTACTAAAAGAAACATGAGGCAGTTGTGTACAGCCTCTCCTCGCATAATGACGGACTTCCGTTCCTAAGACCTCGTCGGTAAACGAATTTGTCGCTAAGCAAGGAGCATACTATAATGGCAGAGGGTTTGTGTCAACCATCTTTGATATTGTTTTAATATCACATTTGCACCATTTATAACATTTTTAGTATATTTTTAAATGTTTATACAGTAATGTACTGTATATTGTAATAAAAAGAATAGAGGAAATCAGCTCTAATATACATTTAGGTATGCATACTGGTCAGAGAGCCCGTCGTAAGTCCGAGTCATAGGTAAACGAGTACATCACTAAGTGAGGAGAGGCTGTGTAAACATCTCGGCACGAAATAAATCAATCGCTTATAATGCCAACACTGGTAGTGCCACCTTTAATGTGAGTACAAACATGTTAATTTTGTATATATGCTTTATCACTGCTATGGAATCACACAGCTGATTACAGTATGGCAAGGTGAATTTCTTACATTACCAAAATTATTGCAAATGTAAAATAGTTTGTCCTAGCTAGAAATATCAATAATGAAACTGTTGTATGACCCTTGTAGGTTCAGCGCTTCTGTGTGAGTGTATTTGATAGGAGTGAATGGAGACAAATGGTTTTTAATACTTGACGTGCTGTTGGAGTGTGAGCAAAGTAACATTTATGAAAGGATTCAGGGAAACCGGCAGGCCGGACTTGAGTCCTGGAGATGGAAAAAAACAGTCTGCACTCTGAAGGAGGGGTGTTAATGTTGCAGTTTTATAACTGTAGTGTAAAGCACCCCTCTGGCAAGACAGTGATGGAGTGAATGATGATGAAAGTTTTTCTTTTTCGGGCCACCCTGCCTTGGTGGGAATTGGCCGATGTGTTAATAAAAATATAATAAAAAATAAAATAATAATACATGAAAAACCACAAGACACAGGGCATGAGTGATATAGTCCAAATTGTGAGGCAAAAATCAGTCTGAGGATCAAGGTAGGATCCCGGAATATTCATAGTTGGTACTTAAACCCAAACACTGAGCTCTAATGAGTTTCCTGAAGCTTAATTTTCTAGGGCAGTTGATGCCACTCCCCTCACACTAAGAATTTTCAGCCAGTTTAGGAAATTGTAATGTAGTGAAGGCATCTAAATAACAGCTGCATCCTGCTTCTTTCCCCAACACTCAAAGTGCAGACTCAACAATAGTTATGGAGCAATGAAATATATGAAGTTTTATGAAGTAATCATGTACAGTACTGTTTGTGCACACATGTACATGTGTGCACTCTCACATGCACATAGTGTGTATATATTATATACGTATAATATATATACAGTGGAACCCCGAGTTTCGCACAGCTCCCAACTCGAACAATTATGTAAGTGTATTATTGTAAGTGCTTTTGTAACTGTATTTTTGGGGGTCTGAAACGGACTAATCTAATTTACGTTATTCCTTATGAGAACAAATTCGTTCGGTAACGGCACTCGAACAGCCTTCTGGAAATAATTATTGACGAAATCCGGGGGTCCACTGTATATAGATTATATACACATGCATACTGTAAATGTTGTTTAGCACTTCTTTTTTATTATAATAATAATAATACCGTAGTTGTTACATTTGTCACACTACACTTGTCCTGTTTCCTGACGAACCTTACCTAACCTAAACCTACATGTGTATGTGTACATACAGTATGGCCCCGCTTTACGGCATTCCGCTAATATGGCGATTTCAAATTATGATCAAAACTCGCTATACGCTTCCCCTGTCTTTCTAATATGGCGCGCCCCACCCAGTTTGTTAACATTCTCCGTGAGCACATCTCTATTATGTCTGGAAACTTTCAAAAATTTCAAGTGTTTTAAAATTATTGCATATTTTATATGTACTCTGGTAATTATAATTGTGTACCTGTACCTAAATATACTTGCACACTGTGCTGGTGTGTAGGTACACATTAAAATCACTAAGAGTGTCCCTCTAGTCTGAATGCCATAGTAATACTATTTACTAATAGCACGTAATAATAATCACTTTTAGGCACATTAAATGTCTTATTTTACGTTAATATAGACATTTTCATTAATCCATCTACATTTTCTTCAAAATTATATAAGAAAAACGTTATACATATATCATATAAACATGATACATACACCCACATAAATATGAGGTGTGGTAGCCAGGCGGAGGGAAAACATTACGTTTTCCCTGGTCCAGCACCAGAGAAAACGAGTATGAATCTGTGTTTGGCCCAGTCACTCCCGTTAACACAGTCTGCTTTGTTTACAATTCTCGGCATGATGGCATCTAAAGGTAGTTGTTAGAAATGATTAAACTCAGTGAACAAGGTATGTCGATGGTAATAACATGGCTGTGGGCCACATTAAATATCGTATAGCTATGTAGGTAGGTGTAGCTATGTAGCCAGGCGGACTACATAGCTACATCTACCGGCTACCTACACCTGACTTCCTACAAATAAATACTACTCGCCTCTCATCCTACATTAAGACAACACATATTTTAAGGTAAATAATGAGTGTACTGTATCTGTATTTTATCTCTCTGGGCTGCTTTAAATATTGTATACGTATTAAGTTTGGGACGGGGAGCCAGGGCTACCTACACCTGACTTCCTACAAATAAATACTACTCACCTCTCGCCCGACATTAAAACTACAAATATTTTATTTCCTTGTTCTTGTTTATTTCCTCTTATCTCCATGGGGAAGTGGAACAGAATTCTTCCTCCGTAAGCCATGCGTGTCGTAAGAGGCGGGAGCAAGGGGCCTAGTAACCCCTTCTCCTGTATATATTACTAAATGTAAAAGGAGAAACTTTCGTTTTTCCTTTTGGGCCACCCCGCTTCAGTGGGAAACGGCCGACATGTTGAAAGAAGAATAATTCTTCTGAAATGGTACAGAATTTTTTTCTGAAGATAATGACACCAAAAAATACAAAATTTTGTGGGAAAGCTTATGGAATTACATAGGGACAAAGTTTGTGGTCTGGGCACAATTTATGCATCTGCGATTTCGACACAAATTCAATTGTTTAATTTGCCCAAATTCTTAGCTATTTCGCTAGAATGCCTTCCATTCTATTGACTGAGCACAAGAAACTGCACATTCAGCTATTAAACCTACCCTATAAAGTGTAAAGAAGTCAGTAATTTGGCCAATTTTATGAAAAAAAAATCAAATTTAATAATACAGTAGGGTCCCGCTTCACGGTGTTCCGATAATATGGACATTTTAAATTATGACCAAAACTAGCTGTACAGCTCTTCCCACCTGACTTTCTAATACGGTCAATGGGCCCCACCCTGTTTGTTGACATTCTCCGTGAGCTACGTGTGTCTCCATTACGTCTGAAAATTTTCCAAAATTTCAAGTGTTTTAATGGGAAGTACAATGCCTGCACTTTAAAGGAGGGGTCTGGGATAGTGACAGCTGGAAGGGACTATTCTCAGTTGTCATATCTGAGCGCCTCTGCAAAGACATTGATTATGTATGTGTGGTGAAAGTGTTGAATGATGATGAAAGTATTTTCTTTTTGGGGATTTTCTTTTTTTTTTTTTTTGGTCACCCTGCCTCGGTGGGAGACAGCCGACTTGTTGAAAAAAAAAATTATATATTTTTTTAACATGTTGGCCGTTTCCCACCGAGGCAGGGTGACCCAAAAAGAAAGAAAAAAACTTTCATCATTGTTCAACACTTTCACTATCATTCATACATAATCATTGTCTTTGCAAATGCGCTCAGATACGACAGTTTAGATGTTACTTAAAACAGCCAATATCCCAAACCCTTCCTTTAAAGTGCAGGCATTGTACTTCCCACCTCCAGGACTCAAGTTCCGCTAACCGGTTTCCCTGAATCCCTTCACAAAAATATTACCCTGCTCACTCCGACAGCTCGTCAGGTCCCAAAAATCATTTGTCTCCATTCACTCCTAACACGCTCACACATGCCTGGAGCATATTCAGGCCCCTTGAACTGAAAATACTGTTACCATATATACAGATGAGGAATACAAGATTGCAAACTCTTAAGAACATGAGCAGTAGAAGAAACAGCAAGTGAAACATGTGCAAATCTGTGGTGAGAGGCTACGGCTCATTTTATGTGACATCAAGAACACTGATGAGACGAATAGTTTTCCCACAAAATGTGTACATGATTTAGGTAGACAGTAACTTCCTCAGAAGTGAGAGCAGTACTCCAGACCATGATGAGCAAGACTCATAGATAAAGTACAGTATATGATAAGTGAAACAGTTTCTGAATCTGAAATAATTCCTGACCTTTTAAGAAAGGGATATTTGTAATGCCTTGGTGATTTGTAATGCCTAAAATTTTGATAAAAGATTAAAGGTTGGAATAGGTATTTTTGAAGTAAAGCTGGTTGGTAATAAGAGTGTGATAGCTTTAATGTAATAGGCAAAATTTTTGTTTTCAAATGTAATTTGTACTATTAACATTGGTAGAATTACCAACAATATGTTAGGTAAAAGACAAGTGGACCTAATGTGACATTTTATTGTGGCAATGTTTCGCTCTCCAGGAGCTTTGTCAAACCGTTATGGCTTGACAAAGCTCCTGGAGAGCGGAACGTTGCCACAATAATATGTCACATTAGTTGCACCTGTGTCCTTTTACCAAACAAAGTTAATTTGGGCATATTATGAGTGTCCAACAGATTTGGAATTAAGATCAAATCCAAGAGAACTTCAATGAAAAATACAAGATTCAGTGACAGGTACAGAAAAAAGACTATGACTAAGGTGAATAAAGTTAGATAAATTCCTACACCCATGTTCACTAGAAATGCAAAGTAAAAAAAAAAAAAAATCTTCACCACTTTTGCCAAGAACTTAAATTTGTTTAATCTCATATTAATGCAGTGAAGATATTTACTGTTGGTTATAATTACTGCAGTGTGATATTCGGAACTAAAACTAAGTAAACAAAATTAACAACTGACCTTCAACAATGTGGAATTCAGTACCACTGCATGTATTACCATATTAAGTAGTTCTAGCTGATCACAGTAATTGTTTTATTAACCCTTTCAGGGTCCAAGGCCAAGGCCATTTCTTATTTTTTCTTATGAAATGGTAGAGAATATTTTTCTGAAGGTAATAAAACAAAAAGTACGAAATTTGATTGAAAATTGACAAAATTATGCTCGCGGATTTTGATGTGTCAGCGATATTTACGCATCGGCGATTTTGCCGACTTTGACTCCCATTTTAGGCCAATTACATTATTCCAGTCAACCAAATTCTTAGCTATTTCACTAGTATTACTTCTATTCTATCGATTGAGCACAAGAAATCGCCCAGTCAACTGTTTCAACTCCAAAATAAAGTGATTAGAAATTGGTAATTTAGCCAATTTAACTCAAAGTTCAAAATATTCAAATTTCAAAATAGGGTGCAGAATAAACAATGCAGGCATTCCTGGCACTAAATTAACATTTCCTCTGTTAATTAGTTACGTTTTCAGTCTTTACAAATGAATTCCATTTTTATTTTTTATTCACATAATGAATTTTTATTCAAACCAAAAAATGGAAGATTTACTGTTATGCAATATTATAATAATTGTACAAATAATATCATCACATTTGTGAACGTATATTAGACCCATCAGCTGGCGTGTATTAGACGTGTGAGGTCATTTGTTTACTCTTGAACATCGGCAAAAATTTAACATTTCTGCTACTTTGAGCTCAGTTTCAAGCTATTTTCAGTACTAAAACCAATCAAAATCATCTCTATAGCTGTAATATATCTTCCATTCTATCAAATGAGACTAAGAAATCGCAAATATAACTATAAAAAGTATACGAAAAAACACTGCAAAGTCGCTGTTTTAATTGAAAATTATGGTTTCAGTTTTTTTTCTCTCATTATGCACTGTGTGCTGCAGGATTTGTTTTATGTGGTGCACACTTACCACATAGATGTATTCTCTCATATCTAGGCCCAAATTTACCACTCAAAACTTATCTGAGTGAGCTGAGCTCATGATGTAGAACTACGGTTTGGACCCAGAACTCAAAGCCGTAGAACTACGGCACGGACCCTGAAAGGGTTAATATTAATACATATATATGGACATAATTCCATTAGTCAAGAAATGATGTAATACAAGAATACCATTTACAAACCAAAAATAACAAAATATCTGCCATATAATTCCTCCTCGATATGAGTAAGTTAAAACACAGTCTGAAAAGGGTAGCACATTCAAAATGCTACTGAAAACTTAGTGGTTTCTGCAAAACATAATGTCAATTCAAAATACAGTGTGCAAGTAATAAGAGATATAACACAGAATATAAGTTTTACTTCATGTTAAATACAGAACTTTTGATCATGACACACAATGGGTGGTGATCAAATAGTTTGAATACAGTCTTATAAAAAGTGCACAATGTAACAAATCATAAAAAATAAAAGGTTTGTTTGTCTTGTCGTCGCATATCCAATGCATAGTCATTAAAAATGCCAAAAACCTACCATTTGCTGAACACACTAAAATATTCAGTAACTTAAAACTTTAATTAGTGAAGAGCTAACACATTAATTTGTTTTTGTTTTTATTTTTTAACACACTGAACCATTAAATGTATCTTCATATTTAATATTTAAACAGGAAAAAAAAAAAAAGAGACTATCTTGTAAGTAATGTAACAGTTTACATTATGATAGGTTAATTTATTGTGCTGGACATCTAAATAATGGTGATAAATAAATTTAATGAATATGAACTGCTGCTCTGTCCACCTCTTTGCATTGTCTACGGTACATGAAAATTATATTCCTGAGTTCCATACATCATAATTCCAAAGTAAAAGACAATAACTGTTTTAATTATAGATAAGTGTAACTCACTCAATTAACTGTGTATGAATGGGCTTCCCAAGCAATATACAATCACTAACACTCAAGGCTTGATGAAGTACATTAACAGAAAGAAGATAGAGCAAGGCTAGTTTTAGAACAGCATATGGAATGTACTACCTAAAATGTAAATTCTCACAGCACCTAACAAATCAAACAACTGACCTGGTTGCACTGATGTATGCTGCCAACTGAAATTTATTTAATGATCAGTTTTTAATAAAAATAAATGCCTTTATAAAAGTTTCTCACCTGGTGGTCAAGTTGTGTAATATCAGATTCACAATAATTATGCAAGAGGAAAATCACAGTCTTTTGCATGAAACAACCCAACAAAATGAAGAAAAATAAAACTCTTAAGAAAAAGTACTATAACAATGCACATTACTATATGACATGCATTATGTACCTATCACAATATATACACAAAGCAAAGTTTGTATATATTAGTACAGTATGTAAAATTATTTGAAGATTATGATGTTACCCAGGTGTTATGGTAGATGAATTATCGTGTTAAAAGTTTAATCCACAATTCAACCTTGTCTTAAAAATTGCAGTAATAATAGAAATATAAAGTATAAGTTCTTACTGCTACTGTACTATGTAACTGTTTATTACCATTAATTCAATAAAAATAGGCAATATCACTCAACAGGCTTTTCCACAGCAAACTATATTTTTTGCAACCTGTGTTCATAAAAAAAAAATTTACCATCTGAGAAACAAGAATTTTTTTTTTTTACCTCAATGGCCATCTCCCACCAAGGCAGTGACCCAAAGAAGAAAACAATTTAACCATCATTCATTCAATCGCTGTCTTCCCAGAAGTGTTTTGACATCACAATTCAGATTACCCTCCGACTGCAACATCCCCACCCCCTCCTTCAGAGTGCAGGCACTGCCCTTCCCACCTCCAGGACTCAAGTTCGGCTAACTAGAATCACATTCAAAGACTTTAGTGCAAGAGTGTAGTACATAATATTAACACTACGTACATCAATAACTGTGTTAAAAAATTAACAAAGTATATCACACCAATTTAAAGGGAGTTAATATTTGTATTAATAATAACACACCAAAATGTTTATTCAAATACTTTTTTTTCACTGCAATGACCACTGGGTGAGATTCAAATATTAATTAAGTACATAACACTAACTACTGAGGAGGAAAAGTATAAATAAAAATAAAAAGTAGATTATAAAATGTCTATATTCAATCAGCATCCAATGTTCTGTCTACTGCTACCCAACAGGGTGGCTAATACTGTTCTCTACACATTATTATCCTTACACAACTCTTAAGATGATCTTTTTATTTTAACTCTTTTTCTTGCTTACCTATTATTTTATCAAAGTACAATGTCTTATTTTTTAACAAATTAAAACAGAAGTACATAAATCTATTAAAATTTTGAGTCAAATAATCTCATTGTTAGCATTCGGGTTTAAAGAATAAGAAGAAACTAAACATTTGTTACATTTCAGAACACGTGTCAAATTACACAAGGCTTATATAAATCACGATTATATAAAAACAATTTTTAACACACCAGCCGTCTCCCACCAAGGCAGGGTGAAACAAAGGAGAAGAAATGCTTTCACCATCAATCACACTATCACTATCTTACCAGAGGTGCACCAATGCTACAATTCAGATGCCCCTCCAAAATGCAAATATCCCCACCCCTCCTGCAGAATGCAAATATCCCCACCCCACCTCCAGGACTCTAAGTCCAGCTAACCAGTTTCCCTGAATCCCTTCGTAGATGTTACCTTGCAAACACTTCAACAGCTTGCCAAGTCGTAAAAACTACTTGCTCTCACTCAGTCCTAACTAACATGGTCTCACACGTCTACTGGATGTCAAAGTCCCTTGCATACACCTCTCAATACATGTATTCGGTTACATCAAAAACAAATGCAGCCAATCAAAATTAAGAACAGACAATTTGAGTTGTACATATCAATATTAAGAAATCCGTCCCACATATTTTTCTGTTACACCTTATATTTATTTTTTCCTCAACATCAACTAACAGCTTGGTTAAATAACCTATTTTGTCATTTACTACATGCATCCATACACATCACTACTTCAGCAAATTACTGTAAATATGTATTCATACGTCATCTCCCATTTAATTTCTTTCAAAATTTCTCTCCTCTGACTTTATAACACAGAGTATCCATTGATACAAACACAGACTTCAGAAGAATACATTACTTAATTTACTTATTATTACTGAATCAGTAAATTGGGTACAGAATACCTGTTTGGGGTATTAATATTATTCTTATCTATATTCAAGTTAAGAAAGTTTTTTCCATCACAATTTTAATTCATTAATAATAAATACTTGATGCTTGTTGTAGATAGGCATTTTGATGAAAAAAAGACGCATCTAGTAAAAGAAAACATTTTATTGTCATATGTTTCACCTACAAGAGACTTTATCTATTACTGGAAATATGAAAAATATCAATAGTAAAATGTTGATTGAAGAGACTAACAGAGGAGGATGGGTGTCCATTAATGTTAATTGTCAAATTCAAATGATGAGTTTTTACCCTGGTTGTAAGAAAGGATAATTCTGATTTTAACAGACTTTATATGTTAAATCCTAAGTCAAATTACTTAGCAGACAACAAGAATAATGAACAATTCTGGAAATAATGGACTTTGTCCATTAAATACTAAATTAATTTATCAAGCGGATTGTAAAGATGAGTAACAATTCTGGATTTAACAGATTTTGTCCATTGTTCCCAGATGTTTTCCAGTCACAGATTTTTTTGTTAAATCTAAAATCAATTAAATCGGGGTGAGTTAAATATAGGTTTCACTGTAAATATAGTGCTGAAACGATAGATATACGTATTAGGTGTGGAAAAGGTGGCGTGAGGTCAGGCACAGTGAGGTATACTGCACCTGAGATCATGTGATGTTAGGAGATGTCTAGGTTGGGGGTCAGGTCCTGGTAATCTGGGGTTCTTTTTTGTGAAATAGGTTTTGCCAGATGGAACATCATTCTGTTTTGTGTTATGGTATCAGTGACATGACTGCAGATTATGACCACTGTCTTCTATTTCTATCATTCCCCTGGAGTGATAGACATCCATACATACATGTGTGTGTGCATGCATGTTACAATAACACATTCATATCAGATGTCATCTATGCAGGCATATTTATGTTCCTCTATAAAAAGGTGTCCAAATATCTGGGTTTCACCAATGCAAACAAGATCACATCCTCCAGATGGAATGCTGTCAACACCTACTGTAACTATGTTCCTGATGGGGCAGGGTGCCCTAGTAAATTCCTTAGTAGTCTTTGTGGTGAGAACTTCAACAGTGAAATCAGCTGTTAAGAGAAGAGGATTTACTGAGGTTGCTGTTTATCCAGTGGGTAGAATTATTCAGCAATCAGTGGTGGTGTTCTCTCTGGGAATGGTGAAGATACTAAGAGCCTTGTTCCTGTGGGAAGATGACTTGTCTGGGAAACTTCAAGGCAGAAAAGGTTCTCTCAATATAGTTTTGTCATCAAGATACTCACTGCTACTTTATCCTTATTATAATCAAGTTTAGCACTAAACCCATAAGGGTCATACAACACTACTCACTGCTAAAGATTCTAAGAACACATAGAAAGAAACATATGAGCACACCTCTTTTTGTTCTATGGTCATGGTAATAGTAGCAGTGAATTAAATTTTTATTGCTGGTTTAACTGTAACTATACTTGAACAACTGATATAAGCATCATAGTTCTCTCCACAAAGACTTAAGGAATTTACTAGGGAGCCTCTTCACATCATTAACAATGTTAGAGCAAGTGTTTACAGCTTTCCAAGTTGAGAATGAAATCTTGTATGCAAGTGTATACAAGTGAATCAGTCATAGCTTAGGATACCCCTTTACAGGAACATTAATTTAATTGTTGAGTACATGACACCTGGAATACAAGCATGATATACTGCAACACACATCAACATCTCCTGAACTGGAAACGAGCTCATTTACTATACCAGAATTATTGTCTTCTGAGGAGCATTAAACCCATATTGATCATAAAGTGCCTGATAGAATAAGAGGCAATCATGTTCGATCCAAAGAAGCAATCAGGTTCAATCCAAATAAGGAAGGTCAGGTCTAATTCCTTGGATCAAATGGCCCAATCAATGTCAAGACACCTCTCTTGAGGGGTATACCAGAAGAATGACACTGATAAATGCTGGTGTTTAGAATTTGCAGAGATTTTACATCACTGATACCATAATGCAAAACAAAGATGTTCCTTCTGGCAAAATTCATTGCACAATTTTGGATCAACATAAGAATCACAAAATGCCATGACCTGAGCCCCCAATCCAGACCTCTTAACATCATCTGATCTCAGGTGCAGTATACCTCACAGTGCTTGACCTCACCCTCACTTGAAACTTTCTTGAACATGATGCCACCTTTCCTACATTTTGTGTGTCTATCTTCTCAATACTAATACATGATGATGTTTTGTTTATTTCCTGTACTTGATTAGTCTCTCTTATAGGTGAAATGTCATAGCAATAAAAGATCTCCTTTCAAAACACACAATGTTATCCACAACTTGTCAACTCACAGCCATAATCCTACCAGATAGGCATTTTGTAACGGCAAAAGCTATTATCTGGTCACTTACATGTGCAAAATCTGCACCGTCAGATGAGTTTTCAAAATGTTGCAGTAAACTGCATCAAGCACCATTTATTACAACCCATGAACATTAAAAAAATGACAAATGAAAAAATAGACATTACCTTCACAAGATAAATAATGTGGCGAATGTGAACTATTCTTCAGCTTGCTGGACAAAAATATGCAAGTGCATAATATAGCAAAAATTTCCAGACTAATGTACTGTAATATACATTTTGATGTGGCTAAACTTTAAGTCATTCACATTCCTTGAAGTTGTGGCCCTAGAACTAGAGCTACAAGATGCTGTCCTTCCATTATGTGGTTTAGGGATTTACCTGAAAGAGAAATATGGGTTATGAATTGCATAGGTAAAAGCTGAAAAACAAATTAACATCATTATAATGCAAAAATCATTGTTACCCTACTGATCACTCACCCAGAAAATAATATGGCAAAATATTTTAGGAAAAAAAAAAAAGAGGGTTAAAAATATACAAAATGACACCTATAGTTACATAATACAGTGGACCCTCGGTTAACGAATACCCCGGAAATCGTGCAATTATGTAAGTATAATTTTGTAAGTTCTTGTGGAAGTGTATTTTTGGGGGGTCTGAAATAGACTAACCTACGTGAAATTTTTCCTTAAGGGAGTAAATTCGTTCGGTAATGGCACTTGAGCAGACTTCAGGAGTGAAGTTTTTACGAAACTCGGGGGTCCACTGTACCTGTACCTTCCATACATGGTAGCATTATATGCTATAGTACCCCCTTACACTCAGTTACATTATACACTATATACAGCAGTACCACTACATTCAGTAACACCATACACTATAATTCCTCTACACTCAGGCAAAATATTCACAGTGCTAATTTCCTATGAACTGTTTACACGTATACTACACTCACCATATCAGCTCTTCTTCCTCTCAACTCATGTCAGGTTCGCTTGAATATACAGTGGACCCTCGGTTAACGAATACCCCGGAAATCGTGCAATTATGTAAGTATAATTTTGTAAGTTCTTGTGGAAGTGTATTTTTGGGGGTCTGAAATAGACTAACCTACGTGAAATTTTTCCTTAAGGGAGTAAATTCGTTCGGTAATGGCACTTGAGCAGACTTCAGGAGTGAAGTTTTTACGAAACTCGGGGGTCCACTGTACAGTGGACCCTCGGTTTTTGTTCACCTCCAAACTCGAATTATGTAAGTGTATTTTCGTAAGTGCTTTTTGTAAGTGTATTTTTGGGGGTCTGAAATGACTAATCTAATTTACATTTGTCATTATGGGAACAAATTTGTTCGGTAATGGCACTCAAACAGCATTCTGGAAAGAATTTTCAACGAAAACCGAGGGTCCACTGTACTGTCCTTTCTTCACCCTATCAATTTCCATTTTGTATACCAAACACTTCTTAATAAGTCAAACACACTTTCTCATTAAAATATTACTCTAAAGACTGTAATTCCTTATTCTACCCAAATCCCTAGCATCAAACTTGCTCCTCAAGTGGTCCAATTCTATTGATCTAACTAACGATTTTTGATGCTCAATCTTGAAACAATGTTTCACTGAAGTACATCTTATACAGCATGTTCTAATATACAGTGGACCCCCGGTGTTCGTAGTCATCGGAGTTCGTAATATTCGGTGTTCGTAACTTTTTTCGTAAAAATATTGGCTCGGTGATCGTCATTCGTCCCAGACGCGTATGCCCAGCCAGAGTGGCCCAACACCATTCACAGTCAGTGTGCCATTGTTTACCAGCAAGTGACAATCACTACAAGCGTTCATACGATACATTTTGTCATTATTTCATTGTTTTCAGTGCTTGCAACTGCTAAATAAGCCACCATGGGCCCAAAGGAAGCTCTTAGTGCCAGCCATTTTGTTTGTAACAAATGCACTTTGGCACAGTTACCCTTTAACAATAATGACATTCATTTTCCTATTTTTAATGCTAATGACCCCTTGCCATTTATTGATGATTATGATTGTCTTAGGAAAACAGGCCTTCACTTTATTCATGTCAACACAAGATCACTTCTTCCAAAATTGGCAGAGTTTAGGATTCTAACTAACAGAACTAGAGCGGCAGTCATATCCATCTCGGAATCCTGGTTGGATGATACAGTGACTGATGACGAGGTCAAAATAGAAGGTTACAATATAAGACGCTTAGAAAGGAATAGAAAAGGTGGTGGGGTATGTGCCTACATAAGGAACTACTTAGCCTATAATCCAAGACCTGATTTAAATGACAATAAACTGGAGATTCTATGGTTTGAAGTGTTGCTTCCCAAGACCAAACCCATCTTAGTAGGAACTAGTTACCGCCCTCCCACCTATGACTAGTTCTTAGAGGACTTTTCGAGAGTCTTGTCAAGACTTGATAACAATGACGAGACAGTAATACTAGGAGACTTCAATATCTGTTTTCAACAGCAAAATAACGGGCTATGTAAAAGATATAAGCAAATTCTGGATTTAAATAGTTACACGCAACTAATTAATACACCAACCCGGATCACACAGTTCTCAGCCACCCTAATTGACCACATACTTTGTAACCGCCCTGAGAACATTAGTCAGTCAGGGGTCATTACCACAGGCCTTAGTGATCATTTCATTATTTACTGTACCAGGAAAATTACTAGGGAATGGATAGGCCTACACAAGACAATAAAAGTTAGGTCAACTAGAAACTACAGTAAAGAAACACTGGTAAATATGCTACACAATTGTGACTGGTCAGTGATAACAAGTTGCACGGACGTAAATGATGCCTGGGAAAAATTCAAAACAATGTTCACTGCCATCCTTGATAATATTGCACCAGTTAAAGAGGTTAGGATTAAACGAAGAACTGAACCCTGGATGACTACTGAGATATTAGATAATATGAAATTCAGAGACCAGTTGATAAAAAGATTTAAGGCAAATAGACAGGATATTGCAGCGCTAAATGAATTCCAACGGGTGAGGAACAGAGTGCAGAGGCTTATAAAAGGCGCAAAGGCTAGGCACTATTGCTCAAAAATCGAAGAGTACAAGAATAACCCAAGAAAGCTCTGGCAACAACTCAAACAGTTGGGGTATAGCCATAAACCCGTAGATAGATCTAACATAGTTCTAAATGTCGATAATGAGGTATGCCACGAAACAACTAAAGTGGCAAATTGTTTTAATTCATACATCACAACTGTCGCATCAACACTAGTAAGTAAGCTACCAGCTGCATCAAATACCTTTAACACAGACTCTGATAAATTTAAAACATACTATACCAATAAAGGGGTAACTCCAAACAGTTGTCAACTAGTAAGTGTATCTCATGACTTCGTGCAAAAAGAACTAAGCAGGTTAAACCCAATTAAGAGCACCGGCCCAGATAACATCCCATCTAAGTTCCTAAAAGACGGTGCCTCTGAACTGGCAATCCCCATTGCTCACATAATAAATTTGTCCATCACCACTAATACAGTGCCAGAGGGGTTCAAGGAGGCCAGAGTTACTCCTATCTTCAAGAAAAATAGTAGGTCTGATATCAGCAACTATAGGCCTGTTAGTATACTCAGTGTAATATCCAAAATTCTAGAGAGGGCGGTGTACTGTCAAGTAGTTAAATATCTTTGTGACAACAACATTCTTCATAGTTACCAATCAGGCTTTAGGAGATCTTACTCAACCGACACCTCCCTAATTAATCTGATGGATTACATGAGAACTGAAATGTCTATAGGGAACCTCATAGGAATGGTAACTTTAGACTTGCAAAAGGCCTTCAATACTGTCAACCACAATATATTATGTAAGAAACTTCAAGCTATCGGCATAGGTTCCACAGACTGGTTTAAGTCCTATCTTAGCAACAGGAAACAAATTGTCAAAATCAACAAAACGGAATCAGAACTACTGCCGATAGCATGTGGAGTTCCTCAAGGTAGTATTCTGGGTCCCTTATTATTCCTGTGTTATGTAAATGACATGCCCATCAGTGTCAAGTGCAAACTCCTACTGTATGCAGATGACAGTGCTCTGTTAGTATCAGGTAAAGACCCACAAGATATAACTAATGTATTAACACTGGAACTGGAGTCCTGCAGCAAATGGTTAGTAGACAACAAACTATCGTTACATCTAGGGAAAACAGAAGCCATACTCTTTGGCACGAAATATAAACTGAGAAGGGTAAATAATTTTAATGTCCGGTGTAATGGGGAATCCATCACTTCAGTTTCCTCAGTAAAATATCTGGGAATCCCCTTTGACCCATGCATGTCAGGAGAATTGATAGGGAACAGTGTAGTAAAGAAAGCGAATGCCAGACTGAAGTTCCTCTACAGACAAGCACAGTGTCTACCTACTGAGGCTCGCAGGACCCTACGTCTAGCCCTTATACAATGTCATATGGACTACGCTTGCTCTTCATGGTACTCTGCCTTGACAAAAAAAACTGAAAGATAAACTGCAAATCACCCAGAACAAAATGGTAAGATTCATCCTAGACCTGGGTCCAAGAGAGCATGTAGGCCAGGATGAATTACAACAATTGGATATGCTGAATATTGAAGACAGAGTAAAACAACTTAAATTAAATCAAATTTATAAAATTGCTCACAAACAGTGTCCAGAATATCTTGCTGCCAATTTTGTCAAGGCTGGGAACCAAAGCAGTCATAGAACTAGGGGGAGAGAGCACAACTTTGTAGCACCCACAATCAGTGGCCAGGCTTCAAACACCTTTTATTGTACAGCAATAAAAGAATGGAACAGACTGCCTGCACATGTCAAAGCCAGTCATAGCATGAGCCATTTCAAGAAGAGAACCAAAAGGTACCTAATGAATGTAGCAACAGAAAGGGAGGAGAATAATTTTTTATTTTTTTTTAGCTAACACACATGTATATGTAAATAACTCTTTTTACCTTATTCCTAGTATACATATATCCTTTATAATATAATAACATATATATCCTACAATGTATAATAAGGTATAAAAAAGACCCCAATGGAAATAAGTCACTCTGTCTGGCTTTTTGGGTTATCCTATGTTCTCTACACATATGCTGCTATGTATGATAATCTATGTAAATGTATTTGTGTATACCTGAATAAACTTACTTACTTACTTACTTACTTATAAGGACTGAGAGGGGAGAATGTGTCTTCTTAAGTGATTCAGTGATTCTATGATATGTTATGATACTAAAGCAGCAGGAGTTGATAAAGGCTATAGTGCCAGCCAGCGATAAAGTGTAGCATTAACAGTGTAGCAAGTAAGTTAAGCCATTAATCGATAGAAAAATGACGACACAAAACTTAACTCCTCCATTGTTGTTTGAGGCGTATATAGGGCGACTGACAACACCGCCATCTCTGCTGCTGCCATTCACCACCACTATGTAAGGCTTATCTTTCAGTGGCCCTTGTACACCCAACAACAAACAACACAACACCAGTCCTCACATTCGTAATGACATATTTTATTCATATTAGAGTATATGTTATGTTTCTATGTTATTAATATTGTATATTATGTCATATTAGATGAAATTTGACAGATAAATAAGCCGTAGAGTTGATATTAGTGTCATTTTGAAGGACTATCTTGTCCTGTCCCCAAACACACCCCTGTAGCCGGCACAATTCCAAACATATGCCAGAAACAGAACTCTCTGGAACACTTTTTTGAGTGACAAGGGTCCAGTGACTCTCAAGCTGATCCTAGTGGCATTAAAAAACAAAGAAGGGAAGTAACCCCGGAAAAGGACTTGGTACCTGAAGTCTTTATGGAAGGGGATTCCCCTTCCAAACAATAGCAACTCTTCCATCCTCTCCCCTCCTCCCGTCTTCCACACATCAACAACTCTTCAATAAAGGTAAGTGTCATGTTATTATTGTTTTATTCTTCATGTCTCATTGTTTTCTGTGTAATTAAATGTATATTTAATGTACAAAAATATTTTATTTTAATACTTTTAGGAGTCTGGAACAGATTAATTGAATTTCCATTATTTCTTATAGGGAAAATTGAATCGGAAATTGTAATATTCGGTTTTAGTCACTCTCTCTGGAACGGATTAATTACGAAAACCGGGGATCCACCGTATATGAATTGCATTGGCCACTTTTTCTTTAATTTACTAATCAATTCTATTGAAAAGTTCCTATGTCTACCAGTGCTATTACCATTTATCTTAAAAAGAATAATTTTGACTAGAGCAAGTAGGGTGATGAGGGTAACAAAAAAATTAGGTGACAAAAGACTGGATATCAGATTGGAGGGAGAGAGTATGGAGGAGGTGAATGTATTCAGATATTTAGGAGAGGATGTGTCAGCAGATGGGTCTATGAAAGATGAAGTGAATCATAGAATTGATGAGGAAAAAAAGGCGAGTGGTGCACTGAGGAGTCTGTGGAGACAAAGAACTTCGTTCATGGAAGCAAAGAGGGAAATGTATGAGAGTATAGCTATACCAACGCTCTTGTATGGGTGTGAAGTATGGGTGGTGAATGTTGCAACAAGGAGAAGGCTAGAGGCAGTGGAGATGTCATGTCAGAGAGCAATGTGTGGTGTGAATATAATGCAGAGAATTCATACTTTGGAAATTAGGAGGAGGTGCGGGATTACCAAAACTATTATCCAGAGGGCTGAGGAGGGGTTGTTGAGGTGGTTCGGACATGTAGAGAGGATGGAACAAAATAGAATGACTTTGAGAGTGTATAAATCTGTAGTGGAGGGAAGGCGGGGTAGGGGGCAGCCTAGATAAGGTTGGAGGGAGGGGTAAAGGAGGTTTTGTGTGCGAGGGGCTTGGACTTCCAGCAAGCATACATGAGCGTATTTGATAGGAGTGAATGGAGACAAATGGTTTTTAATACTACTTGACGTGCTGTTGGAGTGGAAGCAAAGTAACATTTATGAAGGGATTCAGGGAAACCGGCAGGCCGGACTTGAGTCCTGGAGATAGGAAGTACAGTGCCTGCACTCTGAAGGAGGGATGTTAAATGTGGCAGTTTTATAACTGTAGTGTAAGCATGCCTCTAGCAAGACAGTGATGGAGTGAATGATGATGAAAGTTTCTTTTTCGGGCCACCATGCCTTGGTGGGAAACGACCGATGTTTTAATAAAAAAAAAAAAATACTTGAACGTTACATGGCTTTGGCATATTAAGTCTGAAACTGGCTCCTCTTACTTAAAGAATACTCTTTGATTACATTTAACAGAAATTAAGTAACTCCACACTGGAGATGAAAGGTATCTTCAGAGTATATTCATATTTGCTTGACAAACATGTAAATATTTACCCTTTTGTACAATATTTGTACTTATGGTAAATACTCTATACACACATATATATAAATAGATAAGAAAATATCACTCTTGAAAGATTAAAAAGAGTACCACTGCTACTTCATTACTAACACTGAATGTATAGAACTCGACCTTGCCTATCTTGTAGTGCTTACCCTTAATAAGTGGCTCATTTGTCATGACTTTGACACTAGAGTAATAATCGGTTGGGCATGTCCATTGTGCACGTAACTGTCGAGCAGTCTGGCGAGCACTTAGCCACCATCTCTCGTCATTCACATCGCCTTCCATGGTTTCAATACTGTCAGAGTATCAATAGAATTCCTTAAATATTATAATTTAATATTATATATGCAAAATATTTATTCAAATAGAACTTGCTATATAAACAAAAATGTGGTTAGAAGCTTGCATAAGGAGATAAATATGACATCATATATTGCTGTGACAAACACACAACAATTTCCTTGCAACATATAATAATAATAATAATAATAATAATAATAAGCAAATAACCTGCACAAAGGTGAATGAAACTTATGACATTTTGATCTGACTTGGATCATTAATCTGTGTAACTAGTCAATGGTACAAGTTGGACCAAAACAATGCCATGTTTCATTCTTCTATGGGTAGGTTATTTGTGTATTATTCCAATCACAGTACTGTGCCTTTTTATTCTTCTATAACAATATTATTTTATTAATGTAAGTGTATTACAAATTACAGTTTAACCCTTTCACTGTCGAGACCCCTGCTCACAATCTTGCTCTCAGTGTCAAAGAATTTTCAAAGGAAAAAAAAAATCTTATGAAATAATAGAGAATCTTTTTCCAATGGTAATGATACCAAAAATACTAAATTTGATGGAAAACTTATGAAATTATGCTCTCGCGAAGTTAGTGGTCTCGGCGATATTTATGCATCAGCGATTTTGCCCACTTTGAGCCCTATTTTCTGCCAATTTCATTGTTCCAGTCCACCAAACTCATAGCTATTTCACTAGAACTCCTTTTGTTCTATCGACTGAGTACAAGAAACTGCCCATTTGCCAATTTCAACTACCCAATAAAGTGATCAGAAATTGGTAATTTAGCCAATTTCATACACAATTCATGGAAGGCCAATTTCAAAATAGCGTCCAGAATTAACAAAGCAAACATTCCTAGCACTAAAATAACATTTTCTCTCTTCATTAGTCATGTCTCCAGGTCCCTCTTATATTACGCTTGCTTTCCATTTTGAATTTTTATTCACACAAAACATAGAAGATTTACTGTTATGCAGACTACTGCATTATTGTAAAAATGGTACAGCGCATTTGTGAAAGCATATTTGACCCACTAGTTGACGTGTATTGTACGCGTGACGTGATTTGCTTACTCTTGAACATCGGCCATAATCGAACCTTTCTGCTACTTTGAGCTCAATTTCGAGGTACAGTACTTTTAATCCATAAACCATTCAAAATCATCTCTGGTTTTGTAATATATCTTCCATTCTATCAAATGAGACCAAGAAAACAACAATACAACCATAAATACCATACGAAAATACACCGCAAAGTCGCTGTTTTAAACGAAAAACACGGTTGGAGTTTTTTCTCATTATGCACTGCGTGCTCACACTGACCACTCAGACCCATTCTCTCATATGTAGGTCTACCAGCTTTCTCCCGCAAGATATGAAGCCACTAGAATTTTTAGCGTACTATTACAGGACCGACATTGGCTTGCAAGCCGTAATATTATGGGACTGACAATGAAAGGGTTAAATATGAACTTTCTTCACAAATGCATCTTATAATGCAGATAAATTATTAAAGATTAAACTATATTAGTTATCAGAGGCTTATTTCTTCTAATAACTTAGCATATGAAAAAGGGGACTACGTAGACACTTAGTGACCCACCAACAGATACACTTGAAGATCACTGTCATCTTTCACAAGATGGTAAACACTGTTAACATTTCAAAAATTTAAGGGCTTCAAAAAATTGCAGTATATATTTCACCAAATAAAAACTTATATTTGAAAACTCTTAGAAGTCCTGGAGAGAAAAAGGAAGATACTTTAATTTACCATCCCTTGTCATGTGCATGCAAATTACCTCTGGCAATGGGTTACTTATGATCCTCTTTAACATTAGTTATGAGAGAGAATGCTTACCTATATGGATCTTCTTCAAGTAGTGGCTCCTTATCTATAAGATAATACTGTTTGGTATCCATATTAAAGATGAATGTTGCAGTAGTTTTGTATTGACGACGGGTTAAAGAGCTAATTGGGGATCGGACTGTCTTGCTCAGTCCTTTTACAACTGTTGCAGCCTGTACCAACACTGAAGCCAGGGCCACTATGTCTCCACTACTTGGGCACACCTTGGAGATACAGCAGTTAAATTAATGTTTGGTGTGTACATATATGTATGTATGCATACATACATACATACATACATACCCCACCAAGGCAGGGTGACCCAAAGAAAACACATTCGCTAACATTTACACACACACACACACACACACACAGAGGAGCTGTGACTCGACCCTTGTAACGGGAGTACACACACACACACACATACTGTATGTATAATGACAATGCCAACAGGAAAAGAAAATTTGAAAGCATAATATGTTAGAAAGCTAGATATGCTCTGTAAGAAGTTTAAAATTATAATAGTGCACATGTTGAAATATACTAAATAAATTCCATGATACGTAAAAAATTAATATATGAAATCTTGGGAACAGAGTAAAAATAATTCCAACTCAATATAAATGTAACCATGAACTGCTGTTTATAAACAAAGTAATTTCCATCAAATCAAGACAGTAATATAAATGCATAACAAAAGACCAATAAAATATGGAGGGTCAGCCTAAAAGCTTGTCTTGAGAAAAAGGTATTAAGAGCAACTGAAGAAATGAGATACACTACCTTAATTTTAGCTGGCTTAATCTAAGCAAAATGTACTAGAGTAAATCCTCAATAACAGACTTCAAGTTAACAGATTTCAGAAATAGCAGGCAAAATCTGTTGGGTAAACTGTACATCATGGTGAGGTGATACTTTAATTTTTATTAAAGTATTCCAGATGACAGTAACAGTGTAAACCATCTTCATTTCACTTTTTTTTTTCTTATGCTATACCCAGTGTCAATTTCTAAATGTTCTCTCTCTACAGATTTTTTTTTTAGCACAACGGCCATCTCCCACCGTCGCAGGGTGACTCAAAAAAGGAGAAACATTTTCTTCTTTTTTTTTTTCATTTAGTAATTTATACAGAAGAGGTTGCTAGCTCCTTGCTACTGAATTTTAGTCATCTCTTACAACAAGCATGGCTTATGGAGGAAGGATTCTTCTCCAATTTCCTGTGGAGAGTACGTACATAATTTTTTTTTATATTTTACATTAGATTAGAGTAGGTTACATGAACCAACAATACTATGTTCTGAAGTATAAACAAAAACTTTCTAGGATTAGTTTGATGAAGCACTACAGGAATACAGCCTATCAGATGTACATTCTTCTTAAACACCAGAATAAAAATATGAATGATCTAAAAATCACTGGCAAAAAGAAAATACTCAAATTAGTCAAGTCTTTAATGTGAAAAATCTATCAATACAAGTTAATAAGTAAGGTATATAAGAAATTAAACTATATCATCATGGTGGTAGATATAAAATGACAGTATTGCATACACAAATACTAACTAAAACATACAAATAAATTCTTAAAAAAATACATTCATTGTGGGGTCTCAAAGTTTTATACAACATTTTTACCTGTAAAGGAATCCTTATAAAATAATTTTATACAAAATTTAGCAATTACAGTAGTACTTACATCAACAATTTCTACATTGTAGTCATTGCAAAAGAAATACTTTTTTCCAGCTTCAGTGCATAATCTCTGAGCCATTTCATGACAGAACTGTTCAACATCCAAGCTAACTTGCTTTACTAATACACCTGGCGCCATCTGTCAAAACAAAAATAGTGTAAATATCTTTGGATCAGAAGCTACAAAAGTATAAAATATATTACACTGACCCTCCCAATAAATTTAATGACTTTATTATGGAGCAGGCAATATACATGTACAGTGGTACCTCGAGTTACGATGGTCCCCAAAATCGCCCTTTTATGTAAGTTTATTTTTTTAAATGCTTTTGTAAGTATATTTTTGGGGGTGTAAAAGGACTAGTCTATTTTACATTATTCCTTATGGGGATAAATTCGTTTGGTAATGGCACTTGAACAGCATTCTCTAACAAAAAAATATCGTAACTCGCGGTACCACTGTACTTCCAATCTCCAAGTATTCAGTCCAGCTAATTAGTTTCTCCAAATCCCTTCATAAATCTTTCCTTGTTCAGACTCCAAGAGTATTAAATACCAAAAATCACTTGCCTCCACTCACTCCAACCTGATACAGACCTGCTGCATGAGCAAACCCCTATTCCTTACAACCTCCACCACATACCTCCTCCAACCTGGCCATCTACCACCAAGTAGGGTGACCCCAAAATCAAATTAAACACATTCATCATTTATTCAACAGGTGTCTTGCTAGTACAAACATCACAGTTCAATACCAACTCAAGCTCCAGCAGAAGATAAATATTTTCTACATATGTACGTGTCAATTCACGGCACAAGAGCACTTGCACTTATTCAGGCTCCTCAGTCATAACCCCCTCTGGCAAAACTAATACACCTCATAACATCATTGCAACATGTATTCTTCCCCACCATTAGAAGGAGAGGTGACCTGTGTGGATAGGGAGAAGAGACAGGGGAAGAGAGATAAGAGAGAAGGAATAGGGAAGAAAGGACAGGGAGAAAGAATGGAGAAGGGATGGGAAAAGAAGGTGGGAGAGTAGAAATGGGGATGGGAAAAGGTGGAAAGGGAAGAGGAAGGGAAAGATAGGGATGAGAATTACAATACAATTTTTATTTCTACACAGATGACAGCAAGGAAATGAGTGAGCTACTAAAGTCCCAGTATGACTCAGTTTTTAGCGAGTCACTAACCAGACTGAGAGTCGAAGACCTAAATTAATTTTTTATGAGAGTGCCACAGAACATGGTAGACGCAAGCCTATCTGACATTACCCTGACGCCAAATGACTTCGAAAAGGCGATAAATGACATGCCCATGCACTCCGCCCAAGGCCCAGACTCATGGAACTCCGTGTTCATCAAGAACTGCATCACATGCTTTTAACATCCTATGGAGAGGGAGCATGGACACTGGGGTCATCCCGCAGTTACTAAAAACAACGAACAGCCCCACTCCACAAAGGGGGCAGTAAAGCAATAGCAAAGAACTACAGACAAATAGTGCTAATGTCCCATGTCATAAAAATCTTTGAAATGGTTCTAAGAAGCAAGATTGCCATTCATCTAGATACCCATTAACTACACAACCCAGGGCAGCATGGGTTTAGAGCAGGTCGCTCCTGTCTGTCCCAACTACTGGACCACTACGACAAGGTCCTAGATGCTCTAGAAGACAAACAAAATGCAGATGTTATATACACAGACTTTGCAAAAGCCTTTGACAAGTGTGACCATGGTGTAATAGCACACAAAATGCGTGATAAAGGAATAACAGGAAAAGTTGGTAGATGGATCTATAATTTCCTAACAAGTAGAACACAAAGAGAAGTAGTCAACAGAGTAAAGTCTGAGGCGGCTACGATGAAAAGCTCTGTTCCACAAGGCACAGTACTCGCTCCCATCTTGTTCCTCATCCTCATATCGGACATAGACAGGGATATAAGCCACAGTGCAGTGTCTTCCTTTGCAGATGACACCCGAATCTGCATGACAGTGTCCATCATTGAAAACACTGCAAGACTCCAAGCAGACATCAACCAAATCTTTAAATGGGCTGCAGAAAACAATATGAAGTTCAATGATGAGAAATTTCAATTACTCCGATATGGAAAACGTGAGGAAATTAAAATCTCATCGGAGTATAAAACAAATTCCAATCACACAATAGAGTGAAAAACCAATGTCAAAGACCTGGGAGTGATCATGTCAGAGGATCTCACCTTCAAGGACCATAACACTGTAGCAATCGCATCTGCTAGAAAAATGACAGGATGGATAATGAGAAACGTCGTCGTAAGCTCCTCTCTTTTATATGTGCGGGTTGTGTGTGTATTGTTCCAGTCACGGTATTGTGCCTTTTTTGTTATTTGAGAACCTTCAAAACCAGGGATGCCAAGCCCATGTTGACACTTTTCAGGTCGCTTCTTCTATCTAGGCTGGAATATTGCTGCACACTAACTGCACCTTTCAAGGCAGGTGAAATTGCTGACTTAGAAAATAAAATGTGCAGAACCATCACGGCACGCATAACTGCGATAAACCACCTCAATTACTGGCGGGAGAGACACATTATTATATTCACTTGGAAAATTCTAGAGGGATTAGTACCAAACTTGCACACGAGTCACTCCCTACGAAAGCAAAAGACTCGGCAGACGATGTAACATCCCCCCAATGAAAAGCAGGGGTGCCACTAGCACGTTGAGAGACAACACAATAAGTGTCAGGGGCCCAAGACTGTTCAAATGCCTCCCAGCATGCATAAGGGGGATTAGCAATAGACCCCTGGCTGTCTTCAAGCAGGCACTGGACAGGCACCTAAAGTCAGTACCTGACCAGCCAGGCTGTGATTCGTACGTTGGACTGCGTGTGGCCAGCAGTAACAGCCTGGTTGATCAGGCCCTGATCCACCATGAGGCCTGGTCACAGACCGGGCCACGGGGGCGTTGACCCCCGGAACTCTCTCCAGGTAAACTCCAGGTTAATACAGTACTACAAATAATGTAGTTTACATGTAATAAAACACTGGTAGGCACAATGAAAGTCACTACTTATGTGACGCATTTTGGGCAAACTAATCTTAATGCTTAAATGTTACTTAAGAATGTGTAGCTAAGGGCAGAGTAAAGAGGGGAGGCAATATGCAAAAATAAAAAAAAAAAAAAAAAAAAAGGAGAAAAGAGGAAAAAAAAAAGTTAAGGAAAAAAAGAGAAAAAAGAGCGAGAGAAATATTTTATATATATATATTTACTGTAGTTGGAATTGAGTCCTGGAAATGGGAAGTACAATGCCTGCACTTTGAAGGAAGGGTCTGGGATAGTGACAGTTTGGAGGGTCTATTCTAAACTGTAGTATCTGAGCGCCTCTGCAAAGACAGTGATTATGTATGAGTGAGGTGAAAGTGTTGAATTATGATGAAGTATTTTTCTTTTTAGGGATTTTCTTTCTTTTTGGGTCACCCTGCCTCGGTGGGAGACAGCCGATTTGTTGAAAAAAAAAAATATATATATACGTATACAGTGGACCCTCGGTTAACGAATACCCCGGAAATCGTGCAATTATGTAAGTATAATTTTGTAAGTTCTTGTGGAAGTGTAGTTTTGGGGGTCTGAAATAGACTAACCTACATGACATTATTTCTTAAGGACGTAAATTCGTTCGGTAATGGCACTTGAGCAGGCTTCTGCAATGAATTTTTTTCGTTAAACGAGGGTCCACTGTAGTGTATATATACAGTGGTACCTCGGTTAACGATATTTTTTCGTTCCAGAATGCAGTTCAAGTGCCATTACCAAACGAATTTATCCCCATAAAGAATAATGTAAAATAGACTAGTCCTTTTAGACCCCCAAAAAATACACTTACAAAAGCATTTAAAAAAATAAACTTACATAAAAGGACGAGTTTGGGGACCATCGTTAACCGAGGTACCACTGTATACAGTGGACCCTCGTTTTTCGCCGAAAATTCTTTCCAGAATGCTGTTTGAGTGCAGTTACCGAACGAATTTGTTCCAATAAGAATAAATGTAAATTGGATTAGTCATTTCAGACCCCCCAAAACTACACTTACAGAAGCAATTACGAAAATACACTTACATAATTGTTCGAGTTTGGAGATGAACGAAAACCGAGGGTCCACTGTATATATATATATACAGTGGTCCCTCGGTTTTCGTGCATCTCCAAACTCAAACATTTATGTAAGTGTATTTTCGTAAGTGTTGTTGCAAGTGTATTTTTGGGGGTCTGAAATAGACTAACCTACGTGACATTATTTCTTAAGGAAGTAAATTCGTTTGGTAATGGCACTTGAGCAGCATTCTGGAACAAATTTTCGGCGAAAACCGAGGGACCACTGTATATATATACATCTACCATCCGACTTACGACCTGCTCAACATACGACCACTCAACTTACGACCATGTTTTCTATGCAAATGTTCTGGGAAATAAACAACTCTTTGTGTTGTACACAGTGTTTCTCCTAAACCTTACAGTATAAAATACAGTTCTAACAGCATAAAAAGTAAGTAAAAAATGAAATACCAAAATAAAACAATAAAATAAAATCATTACAATATAACTGTAATGTTGATATTCACTAGTAAGGGTTTCCCGACTTACCCCATTTTGACTTACGACAGGTTTCGGAACCAAGCTCGGTCGTAAGTCGGATGGTGGGTTTGGTGTCTGTTTATATATATATACAGTGGTACTCAGACGATGGTCCCCAAAATCGCCCTTTATGTAAGTTTATTTTTAAATGTTTTTTGTAGGTATATTTTTGGGGGTGTAAAGGACTAGTCTATTTTACATTATTCCTTATGGGGATAAATTCGTTTGGGTAATGGCACTTGAACAGCATCTCGAACGAAAAATATCGAATCGAGGTACCACTGTATAAATATATATATATATATATATATAGACAGCAACCACTCAGGGGGGTACTACCATCCTGCCAGGTGACTGTGAAACAGAAACCTGAAACTGTTTTACATGATGGTAGGATTGCTGGTGCTTTTTTTTTGTTTTAAACATGCAAGATTTGGACGCTTGTACTTTACTTTCACTTAGGTCACACTACGCAAACATGTACACGTTTTTTGTATACACACTCATCTGAGTTTTCTTTGATTTTATCTTAATAGTTCTTGTTCTTATTTTTTCCCCTTTTATATCCATGGGGAAGTGGAATAAGAATCTTTTCCCCCGAAGCTCTGATGTAAAAGTCAACTAAAATGCCGGGGAAAAGGGGTAACCCCCCTTTTCCCGTATAGCATAAAAAGAAGAAGAAGAAAATCCAAAGTGGGATGTTTAATGTGCGTGGGTGTTGTGCAATGATAAGAAAGAGATGATTGTAGATGTTAGAAAAAAAGGGTGGATGTCCTGGCTTTAATGAGACAAAGCTAAGGGGAGAGAGTTTTAGTGGGGGAAATAAATGGGGTTAGATCAGGGT
>WNWK01024965.1:2500-29043 GCA_009830355.1 Cherax destructor
CCTACTTTCTCTTCCTTCTCTTGCTCCTACTTTTCTTCTTGCTCCTATGTCTTCACTTTCTTACACCTCTTCCTTCTACTTATATTACTACTCTTGTTCCGACTTCTCGGTCTCCTCTTCTCCACATTATTCCTCCATTTATTCTCACACTTGTTGTCATGTATTATATGAGGTCTACTGCATTTTTAAATATTATTTCTTAGATAATAAAGTAATGTTTTTATTTTGGTTGCAGCTCTGTATAACCTTGTGGGTATGATGTCACCGTGGTTGTTCAATATATTTATAGATGGGGTTGTAAGAGAAGTGAATGCGAGGGTCTTGGCAAGAGGTGTTTGGTTAAAAGATAAAGAATCTAACACAAAGTGGGAGTGTTCACAGTTGCTCTTTGCTGATGTCACTGTGCTTTTGGGAGATTCTGAAGAGAAGTTGCAGAGGTTGGTGGATGAGTTTGGTAGGGTGTGTAAAAGAAGGAAAGTAAAAGTGAATATAGGAAAGAGTAAGGTGATGAGGATAACAAAAAAATTAGATAACGGAAGATTGGATATCAGATTGGAGGGAGAGAGTATGGAGGAGGTGAATGTGTTCAGATATTTGGGAGTTTATGTGTCAGCAGATGGGTATATGAAGGATGAGGTGAATCATAGAATTAACGAGGGGAAAAAGGTGAGTGGTGCACTGAGGAGCTTGTGGAGACAGAGAACTTTATACATGAGAGCAAAGAGGGGAATGTATGAGAGTATAGTTATACCAACACTCTTGTATGGGTGTGAGGCATGGGTTGTGAATGTTGCAACAAGGAGAAGGCTGGAGGCAGTGGAGATGTCATATCTGAGGGCAATGTGTGGTGTGAATATAATGCAGAGAATCCGTAGTTTGGAGATTAGGATGTGTGGGATTACCAAAACTATTATCCAGAGAGCTGAGGAGAGGTTGTTGAGATGGTTTGGACATATAGAGAGGGTGGAAGAAAATAGAATGACTTCGAGAGTGTATAATTATGTAGTGGAGGAAAGGCGGGGTAGGGGTCGGCCTAGAAAAGGTTGGAGGGAGGGGTAAAGGAGGTTTTGTGCGAGAATGGCTTGGACTTTAAACAAGCGTGCGTGAGCGTGTTAGATAGGAGCGAATGGAGACAAATGGATTTTAGGAGTTGACGTGCTATTGGAGTGTAGGCAAGGTAACATTTATGAAGGATTTCAGAGAAACCGGCAGGCCGGAGATGGGACGTACAGTGCCGGCACTCTGAAGGAGGGCTGTTAATGTTGCAGTTTTGTATCTGTAGTGTAAGCACACCTCTGGCAAGACAGTGATGGAGTGAATGATGATGAAAGTTTTTCTTTGTCGGGCCACCCTGCCTTGGTGGGAAACGGCCGATGTGTTAATAACAAAAATAATAATAATTTTATTTTGGTTAAAGGTAAAGACGAATAAATTAAAGCCTGCCAATGTTTGAGACAATCTCAAACCTAGAGAGAGAGAGAGAGAGAGAGAGAGAGAGAGAGAGAGAGAGAAGAGACAATGTTTTACTTATCTTAGAGTAACTAGGATCTCTCTTTTTCTCTCATCTCTTCCTCATCATCATCTCTCTCATTATCATCTCTTCTTCATTATCATCTCTCTCTCATTATCATCTCTCCTTCATTATCTCTGGAAATAAATGGTATAAAATACCGACACAATGGAAAAATAAACACATAAGCAGTATAATGTATTCTCTACCTCGCTATTATCTCTTCATGCTATCATCTTCCTCTCAGTATCATCTCTCCCACACCATCCTCTCCCTCATATATCACATCTTCCTCACTGTCCCCTGTTCTTCATTATCCTTTGTTTTTTACTCTTTCTTTTCCTCTCTAAGCCCTCTCCCATTTCTCCATCCCCACCTCTCTCTCTCTCTCTCTCTCTCTCTCTCTCTCTCTCTCTCTCTCTCTCTCTCTCTCTCTCTCTCTCTCTCAGCTCTTAGTTGTTCTCCTTTAATATTCCTATCCTTTACCATTATACCTTCCTCTG
Organism: Cherax destructor; assembly: GCA_009830355.1. Classification (NCBI taxonomy): domain Eukaryota; kingdom Metazoa; phylum Arthropoda; class Malacostraca; order Decapoda; family Parastacidae; genus Cherax; species Cherax destructor. Next base: position 4,514 of record WNWK01024965.1, read on the forward strand.
ACATTTTTTCCTTGTAGTATCACCATCTCCAATCAACAACCTTTTCCCCCCTCCATCCCTCTCCCTTCCTCCACCGCATCCACCCCCTCCATCCCTCTCCCTTCCTCCACAATATCCACCCACCTCCCTCCTTTACGACTCCACGTCTCTTCTCCAGCCACTTGAGTCTCTCACCCTACACACCAGACACCAGGAACGCCATAAAAAATATTAAATATTGTCCTACTTGTGTAGAGCGTTAATATTATGAACAATATGTTAGTTTAAGAGAAGAACACCTAACGAGGCATTAGGTTTTTTGTTCTTTTAAGAACAAGACCACCTAATGAGGCATTCATTAATTTGATGAACTCCTACCACTACTGCTACCACTACTACTACTACTCACTACTACTACCACTACTACCACCTACTACACTACTACCACTACTACTATTACTACCACTACTACTATTACTACTACTACTACTACTACCACTACTACTACTACCACTACTACCACTACTACTACCACTACTACTACCATACATACCTCACTCACACTCATACTACTACCACTACTACTACTCCACCACTATTCTACTCCACTACTACTCCACCACTTACCCTACTACTACTGGTACAAGCATGGGCCAGTTAGCCTCCTGCAGTGCTCCTCCAGCCTAATGTTCTTGACTTATCCCATGATCACTATAAATCTTCAGTATTGTGTAGGAGAAATGTTTAGGTAAAGAGAGACCTACATGATGCACATGTGTCTCACTATCACCATCCTCCTGAAGGATATTAGTTCTGGCAAACGAGAAAACACAGATACCAGAGACCTGAGACCTCTGGTATCAGGCACTATGATCTGTTCCAGCCAGAAAGTTATGTGTATCGGCAACATAAAATGTCCATTACAGTGTGTGACATGGTGACTGCTAGAATCGGATTGGAATATCTTCACCTGTGGCAGAGGCTTGCAGCCGAAGGTAAGCCTCCTATCCCTGCATGTTTTACATGTAAACTCCGTAAACAAGAGAATAATGTAGTGTAGTGTCCAGTTGTCAGTGACTCCATGACTGGTGCAACGGTGTACTTGCAACCATGTAAATATTTTGTTTACTCCGGAGTACTTAAATTACGTTTACTTGTAAGACGAAGAATGAGGGGAGACATGGTCGAAGTGTATAAGTGGAAGATGGGTATTAACAAAGTACATAAGAACATAAACCTACTAGGAAGAATGTTCCACTCATCAACTACACTATATCCAAACCAATACTTTCCTATATCCTTTCATCTAAATCTAAACTTATCTAATTTGAATCCATTACTGCGGGTTCTCTCTTGAAAAGATATCTTCAAGACCTTACCTGTATTAACAGGGAGGCCCTGTTAATACCTATCTTCCACTTATACACCTCGATCATGTCTCCCCTCATTCTTCTTCTTACTTCATACGGAAGATTTCTAATGCTATGAATTAATTTTGTCATTCTTCGCCTAATGTTTTCTAACGAATTTATATACATTCTGTAATATGGAGACTAGAACTGAGCTGCGTAATCTAGGTGAGGCCTTACTAATGATATATAAAGCTGTAGTATAACCGCTGGACTTCTGTTGCTTACACTTGATAAATTAGACACATGTGGAACACTTCCTTAAATGCCTAGGCATACCTAGGCATATTATTGGCCTTCTTGTAATAAATAACTCATAAAATGTATTAAAAACATAATATGTAAACCCCACTTTGTAATATTATCAGAAATAAAGTTGATTTGATTTGATTTAATGAGGAAACGTTTCGCCACACAGTGGCTTCATCAGTCCATACAAAGGAGAATGGTGAAGAACAGGAGGAGTTTGAGGTAATCAGTCCTTCAGCCTTGAGTCGCTGTAATCAGTGCATCAATCTTGAAAAGAATACAACATAAGTGCGAAGAACATAAGAACATAAGAAAAAAGGAACACTGCAGCAGGCCTACTGACCCATGCAAGGCACGTCCATCACTCCCCGGCTTAGACCCGACCACCTGGAGTTAACCCTTTCCAGGTAAACTCCAGGTAGTCAGGTCACTTCCACTTAAGGAATTAGTACGGCATCTGACCTAGTAGCACAAGCTAGTCAGGTCCAACTCACACCCACCCACACCCACTCATGTATTTATCTAACCTATTTTTAAAACTACACAACGTCTTAGCTTCTATGACGGTACTCGGGATTTTGTTTCACTCATCCACAACTCTATTACCAAACCAGTGCTTTCCTATATAATTCCTGAATCTGAACATTTCCAACTTGAAACCATTGCTGCGAGTCCTGTCTTGGTTGGATATTTTCAGCACGCTATTTACATCCCCTTTATTTATTCCTGTTTTCCATTTATACACCTCAATCATATCCGCCCTAATTCTAAGCCTTTCTAGAGAGTGCAGATTCAGTGCCCTTAGTCTATCCTCATAGGGAAGATTTCTGATACATGGGATCAATTTTGTCACCCTCATCTGTACGTTTTCCAGTGCATTTATATCCATTCTGTAATGCGGTGACCAGAACTGTGCAGCATAATCTAAATGAGGCCTAACCAAAGTTATATAGAGTTGAAGAACAACCTGAGGACTTCTATTATTTATACTTCTTGATATGAGGCCAAGGATTCTGTTAGCTTTATTGCGAACACTTATGCACTGTTGTCTTGGTTTCAGATTACTGCTAACCAGAACTCCTAAATCCTTCTCGCAATCACAAGTATTAAGATCGACATTATTCAGTTTATATGTGGCATGGTTATTGTCCTGCCTAACATTTAGAACTTTGCATTTGTCTACATTAAACTGCATCTGCCACTTCTCCGACCACTGCATCAGTCTATTCAAATCATCCTGGAGTGCTCTAATGTCCTCATTAGAATGAATTGGACGGCCTATTTTAGTGTCATCAGCAAATTTGCTTAAGTTGCTATTTATTCCCTCATCTATGTCGTTTATGTAAATTGTAAACAACAGGGGGCCCAAAACTGATCCCTGTGGGACACCGCTTGAGACGTGCCCCCATTCTGATTTCTCCCCATTTATGCAAGCTCTCTGCCGCCTATTTGTCAACCATGCCTCTACCCAGGAAAAAATTTCTCCTCATATTCCGTGTGCCTTAAGTTTCCTCAGTTGCCTCTGATGTGGAACTTTATCGAAAGCCTTACTGAAGTCCATATACACAATATCATATTCATTACCATGATCTACCTCCTCAAACACCTTAGTGAAAAAAGTTAGTAAATTCGTAAGACAGGAACGCCCCTTAGTAAAACCGTTGAGATTCATTAATCAATTTATGCCTTTCAAGATGTCTACGAATTGCCTCGGCAATTATTGACTCCATAAATTTACCAACTATGGAGGTAAGGCTTATTGGTCTATAGTTCGAAGCTAAGGACCTGTCACCTGCCTTGTAAATATATATTACATTTGCCCTTTTCCACTTGTCTGGCACTATGCCAGTTTGTAGTGATATATTGAAAAGATTTGCCAAAAGTTTGCTAAGTTCCCCTTTACAAACAGTTCATCAGGGCCTGGGGATTTGTTAGACTTATATACTGTAGGCAGGGGAGGTGCAGCAGTCGTAGGTGGTATCCCATTTGTATGGAGTGATGAAGCCCCTGTGTGGCGAAACGTTTCCTCATTAAAGATACCCAAGTGTTGCACATGTGTCTAATTTATCAACTTGTCGCTTCTCTGAACGATTCATCCACATTCCTCTCTGACACAGCAACATCTTGGGATCTTAATACAGAGATATCTTCACTTGATTCAGAGATATCTTCACTTGACTTTCTTCCACATCTGACAAATGTGACACCACCTACGACTGCTGCACCTCACCTGCCTACAGTATATAAGCCACTTCTTCGCACTTATGCTGTATTCTTTTCAAGATTGATGGTCTGATTACATCGACTCAAGGCTGAGGGACTGATTGTCTCATACTCCTCCTGTTCTTCACCATTCTCCTTTGTATGGACTGATGAAGCCACTATGTGCGAAACGTTTCCTCATTAAAGGTACCTAAGTGTTGCACATGTGTCTAATTTATTAACTTGTCGGTTCTCTGAACCATTCATCTTGAAATAAATCCCAATATTCTATTTGCCATATTACGTACGCTTAGGCATTGTTGTCTTGGTTTAAATTTGCTGCTTACCATAACCCCCAAGTTTTTTTCGCAATCTGTATGACTTAGTTCTACGTTATTTAACTTGGACACTCCCGTGTTTCAGAACCTTGTATTTATCTACATTGAACTGCATCTGCCACTTTTCTGACCAGGAACTGAGTTTGTCTAAATCCTCCTGATGTTCCGTGACATTTACGTTTGAATCAATTATCCTACCTATCTTCGTGTCATAGGCGAATTTGCTCATATCACTATTAATTTAGAAAGGACTTAATTTTAAATGAGTTCTTTCTAATTGAGCAGTTTTACCTATATGGCAAGACATATATATATGGGGTGTGGGGTTAAAAGATAAAGAATCTAACACAAAGTGGGAGTTGTCACAGTTGCTCTTTGCTGATTACACTGTGCTTTTGGGAGATTCTAAATAGAAGCTGCAGAGGTTGGTGGATGAGTTTGGTAGGGTATGTAAAAGAAGAAAATTGAAAGTGAATATAGGAAAGAGTAAGGTGATTAAGAAAACAAAAAAATTAGGTGACGAAAGATTGGGTATCAGATGGGAGGGAGAGAGTATGGAGGGGGTGAATGTATTCAGATATTTAGGAGTGGACGTGTCAGCAGATGGGTCTATGAAGGATGAGGTGAATCGTAGAATTGGTGAGGGGAAAAGGGTGAGTGGTGCACTTAGGAGTCTGTGGAGACATAACTTTGTCCATGGAAGTAAAGAGGGGAATGTATAAGAGTATAGTTATACCAACACTCTTAAATGGGTGTGAGACATGGGTGGTGAATGTTTCAACAAGGAGAAGGCTGGAGGCAGTGGAGATGTCATGTCTGAGGTCAATGTGTGGTGTGAATATAATGCAGAGAATTAGTAGTTTGGAAATTAGGAGGAGGTGTGGGATTACCAAGAAGGCAGAGGAGGGGTTGTTGAGGTGGTTCGGACATGTAGAGATAATGGAACGAAACAGAATGACTTCGAGAGTGTATAAATCTGTAGTGGAGGGAAGGCGAGGTAGGGGTCGGCCTAGGAAAGGTTGGAGGGTTTTGTGTGCGAGGGACTTGGACTTCCAGCAAGCATGCCTGAGCGTATTTGATCAGAGTGAATGGAGACAAAAGGTTTTTAATACTTGACGTGCTGTTGGAGTGTTGAGCAAGGTAATATTTATGAAGGGATTCAGGGAAACCGGAAGGCCGGACTTGAGTCCTGGAGATAAGTACAGTGTCTGCACTCTGAAGGAGGGGTTAATGTTGCAGTTTTATAATTCTAGTGTAAGCACACCTCTGGCAAGACAGTGATGAAGTGAATGATGATGAAAGTTTTTCTTTTTCGGGCCACCCTGCCTTGGTGGGAATCGGCCGATGTGTTAAATTAAAAAATAATATATATGTATATATATAGCTAAATTCTGTTATAGGTATAATTGGTCAATTCAAATTTATTTAAAGTAACTTAAATTAATGATTTTAAAGAAAAGTTGCAAAGGTTAGTGGACGAGTTTGGGAGAGTGTGTAAAGGTAGAAAGTTGAAAGTGAACATAGATAAGAGTAAGGTGATGAGGGTATCAAACGATTTAAATAAAAACAAATTGGATATCACATTGGAGAGAGGGATTATGGAAGAAGTAAATGTTTACAGATATTTGGGAGTTGACGTGTCAGCGGATGGGTTTATGAAGGATGAGGTTAACCATAGAATTGATGAAGGAAAAAAGGTGAGTGGTGCATTGAGGTATCTGTGGAGACAAAAAAACGTTATCCATGGAGGCAAAGAAGGGAATGTACGAAAGTATAGTGGTACCAACACTCTTATATGGGTGTGAAGCATGGGTTGCAAATGCTGCAGCGAGGAGGCGGCTGGAGGCAGTGGAGATGTCCTGTCTAAGGGCAATGTGTGGTGTAAATATTATGCAGAAATTTCGGAATGTGGAAATTAGGAGAAAGTGTGGAGTTACTAAAAGTATTTGTCAGAGGGCTGAAGAGGGGTTGTTGAGGTGGTTTGGTCATTTAGAGAGAATGGATCAAAGTAGAATGACTTGGAGAGCGTATAAATCTGTAGGGGAAGGAAGGCGGGGTAGGGGTCGTCCTAGAAAAGGTTGGAGGGAGGGGGTAAAGGAGGTTTTGTGGGCGAGGGGCTTAGACTTCCAGCAAGCATGTGTGAGCGTGTTAGATAGGAGTGAATGGAGACGAATGGTTTTTGGGACATGACGATCTGTTGGAGTGTGAGCAGGGTAACATTTTGTGAAGGGATTCAGGGAAACCAGTTAATTGATTTAGTTGGACTTGAGTCCTGAAATGGGAAGTACAATGCCTGCACTTTAAAGGAGGGTCTGGGATAGTGACAGCTGGGAGGGACTATTCTCAGCTGTCGTATCTGAGCGCCTCTGCAAAGACAGTGATTATGTATGAGTGTGGTGAAAGTGTTGAATGATGATGAAAGTATTTTCTTTTTGGGGATTTTCTTTCTTTTTGGGTCACCCTGCCTCGGTGGGAGACGGCCGACTTGTTGAAAAAAAAAAAAAAAATATATATATATATATATATATATATATATATATATATATATATATATATATATATATATATATATATGTTTACTCCAGCCACACCAACTGGGATTTGGGGTCTCTCAAGGCAGTGAAGCCGCAGCTCATGCTGCAAGGGCCTACATCAGGGACCTACCGGAAGACAAGGCCGTAGTCAAACTTGACTTTAGAAATGCCTTTAATATGGTAAAGAGAGATGTGGTCTTGCCAGCCGTTCGGGATCGGTTCCCCAGTTTCTTTCCCTTCATTTCAGCTGGCTACAGCAAACCCTCGACTCTTTTATTTGGTGAACATGAAATTCTTTCATCTGAGGGTGTTCAGCAGGGTGATCCACTCGCTCCACTTCTCTTCTGTTTGGCAGTAAAAGAACTAACTTCCAGCCTACGCAAAGAGCTCAACATTTGGTACCTGGATGATGGCACTCTGGCGGGCACTGAGGAGTCCCTGTTAGAGGACCTACAACGGGTGAAGACACAGGGAGAAGCCTTAGGACTCATCCTCAATCCCTCAAAGTGTGAAATCATCACATCAATCCAGGAAATAATTAATGCGGTGCGAACAATCCTCCCAGAAGTCACTACTACCACTCCATCCAACAGTACCCTCCTGGGAGCACCGCTGGGTCACCACGCCATCGACACTGTCCTCAAGGACAAAGTGAATGACCTGAAAAGAATGGAGGAGAGAAAAAGTGATCTTGATGCCCATGATGACCTGTATCTCCTCACAAGGTGTCTTACTATGCCAAGACTCACTTACTTCATGAGGTGCGCACCCTCTTTTGACAACCCAACACTTGACGAGTATGACGCACACCTGAGATCAACCTTTAAGAAGGCACTGAATCTGTCACTAGATGATCGGCAATGGGAGCAGGCTACTCTCCCACTACGACTGGGAGGTATAGGGGTGCGCAAAGCAACGCAGGTAGCTTTACCTGCATTTCTGTTATCGTGTTTGGCCTCCTGTGGATTAGTCAAGAATATTGTCCCCGAACGCTTGAGAGGTGTGGTGGGAGCTCAGGACCCCAGGTTCATTGAAGCAGCCGTGCGGTGGGACATCCTGGCAGACTCCTCCAGTAGACCCGCTCCTCCCAAATTGCACAAACAGTCCCACTGGGACAAATCGATCATGGAAAAAATTGCCAACACAATGCTCACCAAAGCTTCAGGAAAGGACAATGCTCGTCTCCAAGCGGTGAAGGCACCACACTCAGGAGATTTCCTTCTAGCTGTTCCCAGTTCCTCTCTGCGGACTCGACTTGACCCACAGGCCATTCGGATTGGTGTTGCTCTTCGCCTAGCCGCCCCCATACTCACCGAACATAGGTGTATTTGCGGCAGGGCGACTGCCGATCAATTCGGACTTCATGGTCTCGTGTGTCACACATCAGAAGGGAAGTATGCTAGACATGAGGAGGTCAATGACATCATAAAGGTAAGCCTCGCCACGGCCCGTTGCCCAGCTCAACGGGAACCCCAAGTGCAGAGGTTTGATGGAAGTCAAAAGCGTCCTGATGGAGCCACTATGCTACCCTGGAAGGATGGTAAGCAGATTCCTTGGGACTACACCTGTGCTGCCACAATGGCAGACACCTACTTGCCATACTCCGTAGCCGAAGGGGGTGGAGCTGCCAGCCACAGGGAGACCCAGAAGACTCGCAAATATGAAGGCCTTGCCCCTTGCTATAACTTCATCCCAATAGGGTCAGAGACCATTGGAGCGTGGGACAAGTGTGCTCTAAAGTTTCTCAAAGAGCTGTGTGAGAAACTCATCATAGAAACCAGGGACCACAGGGCGACCAGCTTCCTCTTTCAGAGACTCAGTGTGGCGATCCAGAGGGGAAATGCCTGCAGTGTTCTGGGCACGCGGCCCACTGCCGGGGAGCTGGACGAAGTATTTGACATGTAGCTCTGAGTTGTTATCTATGTTTTACTCCCTATTGTATTCTTGTCAATGCATTTTTCCAATGTATTTTTCTTGAAATATAGTTTATATATAAAAGATGGGGTGGTAGGGGAAGTGGAATATTCAAATGGCTTCAGAAAGAAATCTAAATATTCTTCCTTGAAGCCTTTTTATTCACTTCTCTTCTCCGAGGCAATGGGTCCCACAATTTACACCAGAGGTGGACCCCATATAAGATATATATATATATATATATATATATATATATATATATATATATATATATATATATATATATATATATATATATATATATATATATAATATATATATATATATATATATATATATATATATATATAATATATAAAATAATATATATATATATATATATATATATATATATATATATATATATATATATATATATATATATATATTATTTCGTTATATTCAGATTAATTTTTGCAGATTTATGGTAAAACAGTATGTCTTTTATGCACGTGAGGATGATTATTGTCTGCTCGTCAACTTGAATTTTGGAATGTCCTTCAGGGTACCGCAGAATTTATTTTTCTCATTGCCGTGAAAATATACCAATCTTTCGTTGAAGACTAATGCTGAGTTTATTAAAATATTAAAAAACTGAGGCCATGTAAGAAAGCTCTGCTAAACAGAGGTTATCCTAACACTTAACCAACATAGATTCTGGTTCCTGTGTGGGGAAAACACACTTCTCTCAGCACAAGTCCTCGTCTTGTCACAGCCTTCCCACGGGATAACTATCTCACTTCAGTATGAAACGGCATTTTGGTGAAGTTAGCTTCGATATCTTTGCACAACTCGTTAAACATTTTTTTTCCTTTGCATGAGCCCGGATACAATTCTCCAATTTGACGACACCATCGAGCTCAGAATTATTTCCTCACTGGTCAGTGTAGTCTCATTCTGCGGTTCAGTAAAAAGAGCACCTCTGAGAATCAGACAGTGAACTAAGACAACCTGGCGATGGAGCTGGGACTTTCCTCAACGGATTTGGATCTAAATATTCAACGCCTCCAATCATAAAATCTTTCTGTTTCAGGAAAATGTTCTCTGTTGTTGATTCTACCCATCAGATTGAGGCAGCATATTGTTTAACTCTGGTCTTAGCCTGTAAATGTGGAAACCGACCGTAGCAAATTAACTTTGCTTCCTCTCTCACGTCTGTTGTTTCGCCCAGTCGAGTGCCGAAGATGTTGTGCGCAGTTTTTCCCATCATCAGCTAGATCATTGAGGTGTTGTGGTAAGTAACGTCCGCCGCTACGTTAGTCATGGCGATACTACATTTTTTAGTTCATTGAAAGGCTGTTTTGTCTGCAGGATATGTATCATCTTTAGCTAAGCAAGATTTAGTGATTTGTTGTTAGAGGTCTTTGGTTTGATCCTTGAAAGTTGACGACTTTCGAGTATGTTGCCAAAATTGTATCAAAATTTTTTTTTTACATTTGTTTTGTGTGTTTAGTTACCAAATGTCTCTTGAGTTTAGAAGTCGCAACACTTTTATATATATATGTGTAGAAATAAAAGTTACGTCTCCTTGTAATATATTAGCTAAGGTTTGTCAGGAAACAAGACAAGTATTTCCTCATGCGAGTCTTATTCATATGATGACCCGCAGCTGGAGCTTTTGGTCATCTGGCCGAGGCCTTCCGCTGGCTTACCGGTCCACCTCTTTACAGATTATGGAATTAGATACACATTAGTAATTACGCGATGTGATCATCTCTCCACCGTGTCCGCCGCTGTTTTCTCGAGTCTTTTTCCATACCAGAGTCCCGCTGAGCGGCCTCTCAAACGTAAGGTTTGATCACTATCATGATTTCCATCACAACGTGACATAGTGGCAGTTGCAACTGCCCCCTTACACTTCCCTGGTCAGAATTCCCATTTTTAACCCTTATATAATGACCCGTTTTGCAACAGCCGCTGCAAAATGTAAACCACTGAAATCCGAAAAGAGAACATTTAAACCGGAGAGAAAGTGGAAACAAATAGTGTGTCGCGCAGACATATTTTCCTCAGGTTTTCTCAATGAAAATATATTTCCAAGAAGACTTACCTATACTCGTGGGTTTTTTTTGTCCACGTTTGTGTCCACATCTGTGTCCACGTTTGTGTCCACGTCTGTGTCCACGTCTGTGTCCACGTCTGTGTCCACGTCTGTGTCCACGTCTGTGTCCACGTTTGTGTCCACGTCTGTGTCCACGTCTGTGACTGCCGTCCACTCCAGGCTAAATCTCATCCACTCTGTGGTGAACTTTGGTTGAATAATAGCACAGCTCTGTTGCCTGTTTGTTCTATGCTACCTGTTGTTGTTACGTAGCTCTGTTTGGCTGCCTTTCTGTCTGTTGTAGAATGTGTACTTACTGGCCTGTTGCTACAAGCTTTTTATTTGTTACCAGATTGTTATATGTTATTGGTCTGTTATCTGTTACAGGACTGTTATATGTTACTGACCTGATACTTCTTATTAGCCTGTTATTTGATACTGACATCTTATATCTTATGTGTTACCAGCCTTTTATATGTTACTGACCTGTTATGTGTTACTAGCCTCTTATCTGGTACTGGCCTGTTATGTGTTACTAGCCTCTTATCTGGTAATGGCCTGTTATGCGTTACTAGCCTTTTATATGTTACTGACCTGTTATGTGTTACTAGCCTGTTATCTGTTACTGACCTGTTATGTGTTACTAGCCTCTTATCTGGTAATGGCCTGTTATGCGTTACTAGCCTTTTATATGTTACTGACCTGTTATGTGTTACTAGCCTCTTATCTGGTAATGGCCTGTTATGCGTTACTAGCCTGTTATCTGTTACTGACCTGTTATGTGTTACTAGCCTCTTATCTGGTATTGGTCTGTTATCCATTATTTACCGGCTTGTTAATTGTTAGTTGTCACTGCCGGGTCTCAGACCACGACCCACTAAACTGAAAATGTAATATTACAAGATGAAAGCCCTGAAAGACGCGCTGAAGTACATAATGAATGTAATTAAAAGTTGGTAAGATTTACCTGTCATCTAATAAATTCATGAGAGAGAATGAAAAAGCAGCAATTCTGCCAGAGTGCAAAACTTTTAACAGGCAACAATTTCACTAATATGACAGCAATGTGCATGTTGTCTACTCTGCGTTATCTGAGTCTCTGTTATATGCTGTTAGCACTACTGGCTGTTCTCTGCTGTTGGTACTGCTTGCTGTTAGGTACTGTTGGTGATGCTTGCTGTTCTCTGCTGTTGGCGCTGCTGGCTGTTCTCTGCTGTTGGTTCTGCTTGCTGTTAGGAACTGTTGGTGATGCTGGCTGTTCTCTGCTGTTGGTGCTGCAGGCTGTTCTCTGCTGTTGGCGTTCCTGGCTGTTCTCTGCTGTTGGTGCTTCAGGCTGTTTTCTGCTGTTGGTGCTGCTGGCTGTTCTCTGCTGTTGGTTCTGCTTGCTGTTTAGTACTGTTGGTGCTGCTGGCTGTTCTCTGCTGTTGATGCTGCTGGCTGTTCTCTGCTGTTGGTGATGCTGGCTGTTCTCTGCTGTTGGTGCTGCTGGCTCTTCTCTGCTGTTGGTTCTGCTTGCTGTTTGGTACTGTTTGTGACGCTGGCTGTTCTCTGCTGTTTTCTGCTGTTGGTGCAGGTCTATCCCTTCCGTTATGTCATTCACATATACCAAAAACAGTGCAGGTCCTAGGACTGACCCTTGTGGAACCCCACTCGTCACAGGTGCCCACTCTGACACCTCGTCACGTACCATGACTCGTTGTTGCCTCCTTGTCAGATATTCTCTGATACATTGCAGTGCCTTTCATGTTACGTGTGCCTGATCCTCTAGCTTTTGCATTAACCTCTTGCGAGGAACTGTGTCGAACGCATTCTTGCAGTCCAAAAAAATGCAGTCTATCAACCCCTCTCTCTCGTGTCTTACTTCTGTTACCTTGTCATAAAACTCCAGTAGGTTTGTGACACAGGATTTTCCTTCCCTGAAACAGTGCTGGTTGTCGTTTATAAGCTTGTGTCTTTCTAGGTGCTCCACCACCTCCTCCTGATGATTTCTATATGACTTTGCATACTAAACACGTCAGTGACACAGGTCTGTAGTTTAATGCCTCGTGTCTGTCTCCTTTCTTAAAAAATTTGGACTACATTTGCCATCGTCCCGCCTCAGGTAGTTTCCCAGTTTCAATGGATGTGTTGAAGATTTGTGTTAGTGGCACACACAACATCTCTGCTCCTCTCTAAGGACCCACAGAGAAATGTTGTCTGGTCCCACCGCTTTTGAGGTATCGAGTTACATAGCAGCTTCTTCACCTCCTCCTCGGTTGTGTGTATTTCATCCAGAACTTGTTGGTATACCTCCTATTCTGAATTCCTGGAGTCCTTCCTGTCTCCTGTGTAAATACTTTTAAATCTCATGTTGAGCTCCTCACATACCTCTAGGCGTTTCTTGTGAACTCCCCACCTTCCTTCCTCAGCCTGATTACCTGGTCCTTGACTGTTGTTTTCCCTGATGTGGCTATACAACAGCTTCGGTCAGACTTGACTTTTGATGCTATATGATTTTCATATTGTCGCTGAGCCTCCTCTTACCTGTGCATATTCGTTTCTGGCTCTTCGGCTAATCTCTTTATTTTCCTGGTCCTTTGTCTTCTGTACTTTTTCCATTCTCTATTACCCCCTAGTGTTTGCCTCCCACACCTCTGGGTGAACCAAGGACTCGTTCTGGTCTTCCCATTACTTCTGTTTCCCTTGGGATAAACCTCCTCTGCCTCTTTGCATTTGGTTGTCACATATTCCATCATTTCTTTTACGGGTTTTTCATGCCAATTCTCTCCACTGAACGTCTTGTAGGAAGTTCCTCGCCGGTAGTCCCCCTTTGTAGTTTCGTTTCCCTTCCTGTTTCCCCTCTCCACTTGTAGCTCAACTATATCATCAAAACACAGAACGAAATGATCACTAGCTCAAAGGGGCCTTTCATACGTATATCCTCGATGTCTGAACTACTCAAGGTGAATACTAGCTCCAGTCTTGCTGATCATCCCCCCCTTTCTCTCTCTGGTAGAGTCTCTAACATGTTGATGCATGAGGTTTTCCATACCACATCCATCATCTTGGCTCTCCATGATTCAGACCCCCGTGGTTCCCAATCAATCTCTTTGTGATTGAAATCACCCATGACTAGTAACTTTGCTCTCCCCATGTGGACTCTTCTGGCTACCTCGGCTAGTGTGTCTACCATTGCTCTGTTGCTCTCGTCGTATTCTTCTCTTGGCCTCCTGCAGTTCTGTGGTGGGTTGTACATTACAGCAATTACCACCTTATGGCCCTCAGACTGAATTGTTCCTACTATGTAGTCCCTTTCACTCATTCCATCCATTCCTTCCACCTCAAATCCCTACCTGTTCTTAATGAGCAGTGCAACCTCCTCCACCTCTGCTCCCTCTATCTTTCCTGAGGATTTGATATCCGGGTGGAAAGATTGCATCTGTGAGTGCTATTATGTCTGGGGATGTCTCTTTTATTCTTTCATGCCACTCCTCACATTTATTTGTTATAACATCTGCATTTGTATACCAAACCTTTAACTTCTTTTCTAAAACCGTAGTCTGGGGGTACTTGGGGTTGGAAAGTAGGAGATCTGATGGGGAACTATGGTGGTTGGTGGAAGGTGGAGTTTGTAATGAGGTGGTGGAATTTGGGTATGGATGTGTGTTTTGGGTTAGATTGTTTGGTTGCATTGGGGTTGTCCAGGTTGGGGGACATCTGAAGGTGGTTGTATTAGAGCTCCTCCTGAGTCTGGGTTCCTCCTGTCCATTTTCTTTCCTCCTTTTGGCTCTGTACCCTCTCTTTCAGTTTCTGTCTTTCTTCCCGTGTTCTGTCGCGGTCCAGATACACCCTCCGGTACTCTGACATATCCCTTAGTCTTGCTTTCTCCTGCAGGATCCTGTTTTGAGTCAATTCTGCTTTGAAAATCACTTTGACCTAATTGTACTCACCCTAATTGTGGTTGCAGGGCCGAGACTCAGCTCCTGGCCCCCCGCCTCTTTCCTGTCCCTACTGGGTCTCTGCTCCCCGCTCCATGAGCTTTATCATACCTTGTCTTAAAACTATGTATGGTTCCTGCCTCCACTATATCTTTCTCTAGACTATTCCACTTCCTGACTACTCTGTGGCTGAAGAAATGCTTCCATCAACCCTTTTACTCATCTGAGTCTTCAGCTTCCAGTTGTGTCCCCTTGTTTCTGTGTTCCCTCTGGAACATCCTGTCACTGTCTACCTTGTCGATTCCCGCAGTATTTTGTATGTCGTTATCATGTCTCCTCTGACGCTTCTTTCCCCCAGTGTTGTTAGTCCTATTTCCTCAACCTTTTTTCATAGGACAGACCTCTGAGTTGTGGAACTAACCTTGTGCAAACCTTTGCACTTTCTCTAGTTTCTTTACGTGCTTGACCAGGTGTGGGTTCCAGACTGGTGGTGCATATTCTAGTATGGGCCTGACATACACGGTGTACAGTGTCTTGAACGATTCCTTGTTAAGGTAACTGAACGCTAATCTTAGATTTGCCAGTCGCCCATATGCTGCGGCAGTTATCTGGTTGATGTGTGCCTCCGGAGACGTGCTTGTCATTATACTCACCCCGGTCTTTTCTTTGCCGGGTTTGTAGCCTTTGTCCGCCTAGCCTGTACTCTGTCAGCGGTCTTCTTTGCCCTTCTCCGATCTTCATGACTTTGCATTTGGGGGGATTGAATTCGAGAAGCCAGTTGTAGACCAGATGTCAAGCTTGTCCAGGTCTGTTTGAAGTCCTGTTTGGTCTCTTCCGATGTGATTCTCCTCATTAATTTCACATCATCTGCGAACAGAGGCACTTCTGAGTCTATCCCGTCCGTCATGTAAATTTTCATGTACCAAGAATAACACTTGTCCTAGGACTGACCCCTGGTAACCGCTGTCACAGGGGCCCACTGTGATACCTCATCTCACCATGACCCGTTGTTGCCTCCTGTGAGTTATTCCCTGATCCATTCCAGTGCCCTTCCTGTTATAATGCTTGTTCTTCCAACTTTTTACTAATCTCATGTGAGGAACTGTTCGAAGGCCTTCCTGCAGTCCAGGAAAATGCAATCAACCCACCCCTTCTCTCTCTTGCCTTACCTCTGTGACTTTATCATAGAACTCAGGGGTTTTTTAAAAGGATTTGACTTCCGGAATCCGTGCTGACTGGTGTTTATTATCCTGTTCAGCTCGAGGTGCTCCACCATTCTTTTTCCGATGATTTTCCAGGACTTTGTCACGGTGACACCGGCCCCTAGTTTAGTGCCTCTTTTCTGTCTCCTTTTTTAAAGATGGGGACTACGTTGCCTTCTTCCATACCTCAGGTAGCTGATTTCAAGGGATATGTTGAATATTATGGTAAGTGGCACACTCAGTACCTCAATTTCCCTTCCCGAAGACCCACGGGAGATATTGTCCGGGCCCATCGCCCTTTTTGGTATCAAGGTCACTGAGTAACTGCTTCACCTCCTCCTCAGTTGTGTGTATGCCCTCCAGCACTTGATACATCCCTTGTTTGGGGATGCACCCCGTCCTGTCTACCCAGCTGCTTTCCTTCCTCCACTGTGAATACTTCCTTAAACCTCAAGTTGAGCTCCTCACATACCTCTTGATCGTTACTTGTGAGTTCCATATCTTCTCTCCTCAGCCTTATCACCTGGTCCTTGACTGTTGTCTTCCTTCTGATGTGACTGTACATCAGTTTTGGGTCTGACTTAACTTTCGATGCTATGTCGTTTTCGTACTGCTTCTGGGCATCCCTCTATACCTGTGCATACTCGTTTCTAGCTCTTCTACTAATCTCTTTGTTTACTTGGGTTCTGTGGGGAATTGTGGGAGATAAGTCTATCTGGGACACCGCCACTTGCAATAAACAAACCCCCAGGGAGATGACCGACTCGTATAACTTTACTGCAGTCATTCCCTTTAAGGTATGTGAGAACTTTACCCGCTCCTGGCCGCACCCAAGGGGTACCTTCAATATTCTCACGATAACCCACTGCACTCTGGACCAGTATAAATAAATCTGAGTAGATAAGATTAAAAAATTATGTTATGTTAAATTTAAGTGGACTGTATAGGTTATTAAACAACTGATCAAACAGGAGGAGAGGTAGAGAACACACAATTAAGTGAACATGACCATCACTCACCTAATTAACAGCATCATAGTGGTGCATTGTAGATCGTTGACCTAGCTAAAGTACATCTACTCTGCGTAACAATATCATTGGCCAATAACAAAGTCGACAGCAGATTACTTAGCTTTAGATGAGGGAGTCGTTCCGTTGTTGACGTCCTCCTGCAATCTGATTCGATCGTGATGGTAATAGTTGTCCCGTCGAGTCAAGGAAGGTTAATTTCCGTGCACTCTTATACGCCCACGAGACCGGGCGTTAGTTAACATGTGGTTGGTCGGGGTAGCGATTCAGATACTCTCACTAATCCGACCTTTTGTACCGTTTATACGTATAGCTTTACATATTACGTATATCCTGGCTTAATGCCCCGCTAGTTTATACACATTCACAGTCTCGATACTTGGATTTCGAGTAGATAACTTGTGATATGTTAGTTTATTTTCTCCGCATCCAACATGGCGGTCGGGGTATGGCGTACCCGCGCTAGCCTCGCTCGGTACAATCACTCCCGATTTATTTACAACTCTGTTTCACTATATTCACCATTTCACAATATTCATCGAATATATTTCAGTCTCTTCTAAGACGAAAGCTCCCCAGCATCAGGGGTTACGACTTTATCCTGCCGTATGGTCGCTTTACTGAGTTCAAATAGGCCTATGACCGCATCACTCGCCGGCGGCATGCCTTATTTCACAATTATTGTCCTATTACTGGACCTCCTGGACCGATTGTACCACTATATATTCACCGCGTCACTGGATATTCCTCCACATTACGAAAGGAGGTAATTAAATCCGATTTGGCGGGCGGAATCTCCAAATTCGGCAGGCCATCCCATCACCTGATATCGGGTCGGTAGGCTCGCTGTTCACTGACCAGTCCCCTCTACCCAGCTTCCCTGCCCACTTGACGAGGCATCTCGCGCATGCGTGTTAATTCGTTGGTTCTTTTCAGTTAATGGTAAGCCAACAGCAACACATTAATGATATCTATTCATATTGGAAAGTTTATCAATTACAACTTTCGGAAAATACCAATATTTTCCACAGGTTCTTTGCCTTCTGTACCTTTTCCATTCTCTGACACTCTGAGTCTTTGCCTCCCTGCACCTTTGGGTAAACCAGGGGCTCTTTCTGGCCTTCCCATTTATTCTTTTTCCTCTGGGTAAAAACCGTTCCTCTGCCTCCTTGCACTTTGCCCCTACGTATTCCATCATTTCATTTATTGACTGTCCTTCCATTTCCCTTTCTCACTGAACCTCCTGCAGGAAATTCCTCATGCCCGTGTAGTTTCCTCTTTTAAAGTCTGGTTTGTCTCTTTCGGTACCGTTTTCCCTCTCCACCTGTAGCTCTACAATGTACTCAAAGCTCAGCACCATATGGTCGCTGGCTCCCAGGGGGCTCTCGTGTGTTATGTCTTCAATATCTAAGCTGTTCAGGGTGAATACAAGGTCCAGTCTTGCTGGTTCATCTTCTCCTCTCTCTCTGGTCGTGTCCCTGACATGTTGGTGCATCAGGTTTTCCAGTACCACGTCCATCATCTTGGCTCTCCAAGTTTCTGGACCCCCACGTGGTTCTTGGTTCTCCCAGTCGATCTCCCTGTGGTTGAAATCGCCCATGACCAGTAACTTCGCTCTGCTCATGTGCGCTTTTCTTGCCACCTCCGCCAGAGTGTCCACCATCGCTCTGTTGTTCTCATCATATTCCTCACCTGGCCTCCTGCAGTTCTGTGGTGGGTTATACATCATTGCAATGACTATCTTGTGCTCCCCAGACTGAATGGTACCTACTATGAAGTCCCTTTCTCTACACACCTCCATTCCTTCCATTTCCTCGAATCTCCAATGGTTCCTTACAAGCAGTGCGACCCCTCCTTTCCCCCTGCTCCTTCTATCTTTCCTCAGGATCTGATATCCCTGTGGGAAGATTGCATCTGTTACTGTCTCATTGAGTTTAGTTTCTGTGACGGCTATGATGTCTGGGGACACCTCACCTATTCTTTCATTCCACTCTTCATACTTATTCTTAATTCCATCCGTGTTTGTGTACCAAACCTTCAACCTTGTTTCCAATACTGTGGCCCTGGGGAGATCTTGGTGGGTTGGGGTGTGTGGGCAGGGTGCCCATAGGGGGGTGGGGGTAGCTGTGATGGTGGGTTTTGGGTTGCTGGGGTGGGGACAGGGGGACTGATCAGTGTGTGTGGTGTTAAAGTGTATGGTTGCCACGAACCATGACTCGCTGCTGTCTTCCTGACAGGTATTCCCTGATCCATTGGAGTGCCTTCCCTGTTATCCCTGCCTGGTCCTCCATCTTTTGCACTAATCTCTTGTGTGGAACTGTGTCAAACGCCTTCTTACAGTCCAAGAAAAGGCAATCTACCCACCCCTCTCTCTCTTGTCTTACTGCTGTCACCCTGTCATAGAACTCCAGTAGGTTTGTGACACAGGATTTCCCGTCCCTGAAACCGTGTTGCCTGTCATTGATAAGCTCATTCCTTTCTAGGTGTTCCACCACTCTTCTCCTGATAATCTTTTCCATGACTTTGCATACTATACATGTCAGTGACACTGGTCTGTAGTTTAGTGCTTCATGTCTGTCTCCTTTTTTAAAGATTGGGACTACATTTGCTGTCTTCCATACCTCAGGTAGTCTCCTTGTTTCGATAGATGTGTTGAATATTGTTGTTAGGGGTACACAGCGCCTCAGCTCCCTCTCTCAGGACCCATGGAGAGATGTGATCCGGCCCGTCGCCTTTGAGATATCTAGCTCACTCAGCAGCCTCTTCACTTCTTCGTCGGTTGCGTGTATTGTGTCCAACACTTGGTGTGTACCCTGCCTCTCCGCCTTTCTGGAGTTCCTTCTGTCTCCTCTGTGAACACTTCTTTGAATCTCATGTTTAGTTCCTCACACACTTCGCAGTCATTTCTTGTGATCTCTCCTCCTTCCTTCCTTAGCCTGATCACCTGGTCCTTGACTGTTGTTCTCCTCCTGATGTGGCTGTACAACAGCTTCGGGTCAGATTTGGCTTTCCCTGCTATGTCATTCTCGTACTGTCGTTGGGCCTTCCTCTTACCTGTGCATATTCATTCCTGGCTCTACGACTGCTCTCCTTATTTTCCTGGGTCCTTTGCCTGGGTCCTTTGTGTGTGTGTGTGTGACCCAACAATTAATATTTGCACCTATAACTCATTACAGTAGTGACCGGGTGTAGACTAATAAATTGCTCATTACTTTATAATTTGTTCATGATTGCAACCATGTATAAACGTAAGTAAATTTACTTACTTACATGATTCATTACCTTTGTAACTTGTGAGTTCATTACCTTTGTACCTTGTTCAGCTATCAAAACTTTGGGGCCCAGTCTCTGGACCCGTTATATACCTCTGTAATCTGTAAATACCTTTGTAACTTGTCATGATTGTGACCAGATCTACCTGAGTTCATTACCTTTGTAACTTGCCCAGCTATCAAACTTTGAGACCCAGTCCCTGGACCCATTATGTACCTCTGTAATCTTTTGACTACCGCCCACAGGATGGGTATGGGGTGCATAATAAAGATATTAAACTAACCAAGTTGGGTGGCAACGTCAAGAAGCTTAGCTATAGCGACACTGGCAACCCGAAGGATGGGAGCCAGATTGGGAGAGTATTTACCACTCAGTTTCCGTACTTTTTTCCAGACTGCACTCATAGAGGAAGCCGTAGTGACGGTAGAAACATAATCTCGCCAACAAGCGTGTTTACCTTCATGGATGACACGGCGGGCGGCTGCTCTGGTACACTTAAAATCAAGAAGTTGTGTGGTCCTATTGTACCGATATCAGTCCCACGCAGTGTATTTCAAATGTACCGCACGATCACAGGCAGGAGACCACCAAGGCAAGCACCTCTGAGAATGCCTGCTCTAGGTTTGGGGTATAGAATGTGAAGCTGCAGTGAAAATTGAGGTCGAGAAGAGGTGTAACAGCTTATCAATGGAGGAAGAAAAAGAATCCTCACTAAAAGAAGTTTGACATGAATAAGGTCCCAGTTCGCTCGGTCAAATTGCCAGTGTGGGCGGCGAGGTGGTGAGTACCTGGAGTATACCTGGAGAGAGTTACAGGGGTCAACGCCCCTGCGGCCCGGTCCGTGACCAGGCCTCATGCTGGATCAGAGCCTGATCAACCAGGCTGTTACTGCTGACCGCACGCAGTCCAACATACGAACCACAGCCCAGCTGGTCAGGTACCGACTTTAGGTGCCTGTCCAGTGCCTGTTTGAAGACAGCCAGGGGTTTGTTGGTAATTCCCCTGATGTATGCTGGGAGGCAGCTGAACAGTCTTGGGCCTCTGACACTTATTGTGTTGTCTCTCAACGTGCTAGTGGCACCCCTGCTAGAATTTTCCAAATGTATATAATAATGTATCTCTCCCGCCTGCGTTCTACTGAATACAGGTTTAGGAACAATGTATTATCATCATATCATAATTTGAACAATCTACCAATACAAACTCACTCAATTACTCCAATATTATGTTCATAGTCTATAACCCATTAGATTAAGTTGCCTCTAATGCCAAGGCATTCCAGAGGTTCTCATTGCACCTCAATTTATGATTGTAATGTAAACCTATGTACACGAGCAAAGAAATAAAATTGTATTGTATTGTATATAACTTCAAGCGTTCCCAACAGAGTCATCTGGCAGGGCTGCATCTGCTCTGGTTGCCACCTCCCTAGTTAAGAACAATAATAAATCTGTTGAACTAGGCATAAGAATTAACAACTGGGCGTCTACACTGTAAACTGAATTGTTTGCAATCCTAATGGCACTAAAGCTAACTTATGACACTGAGCTTGACTCTATCATCATTACTGATTCTATGTCATCACTGAAGGCTCTTGACTCATATAATGACTCTAACAGCATGCTCATTGGAGAAGCCAGGTATAGATACTCAAAAATCCGGGACAAAGGAATTCCTGTACAATTGCTATGGATTCCATCACACATTGGATTACTCCTTCATGATAAAGTTGATATGTTAGCCAAGAAGAGCACCCATAAGGAGAATGTAGAATATAACTTTGGTATATCTGTGTCTAGCATTAGGAATAATAATAGGAGAGAAATAAATAATAAAAATGATAGCTATAGGAATGCAGTTAGAAGTCTGAGTAGATCTATAACCCACTATAACATGAACATAGATAAGTATGTCTATGGAGCAACTTGCAATGTGAGAATACTGACTGATGTTGTAGTGGCCAGGCTTAGGCTTGGCTACAAGTACTTCTGGCAGTTTGGGAGATACACAGATGATGATCAAACTAAATGCAAATTATGTGATCAGGCATATGGCCACTGTCTTGAACACTATGTGCTTAATTGTCCACTTATTGAGGAATATAGAGATAGACAGTATAATAACCTATGTGACATGTCAAGATATCTTATTAATGAAAATAAGATACCAGCTATTCTAAGCAAATTTCCTAAATTTGTTTCCTAAATTTGCTTGTAACAGATAAGTGAACTGTAGATATAAATCCAAATGTGCAATTGTTAACCCTTTTGGGTCCTAGCTCCTAATCCTTTTGTGTATCCATATGCTCTTGCGCTACCGTCCACAGAATGGATATGGGGTGCACA
Organism: Cherax destructor; assembly: GCA_009830355.1. Lineage (NCBI taxonomy): Eukaryota > Metazoa > Arthropoda > Malacostraca > Decapoda > Parastacidae > Cherax > Cherax destructor. The sequence continues at coordinate 26,984 of WNWK01024965.1, forward strand.
ATAAACTAGCCACTTCGGTGGCAAAATCTAAAAATCTAATCTCCATGAACGTGCCTATCTGTGCTCATGATAACGTGGGCATAGATGGGCATGTTTGTGGAGCAACTTGCAATGTGAACAGACTGACTGATGTTGTAGTGGCCAGGCTTAGGCTTGGCTACAAGTACTTCTGGCAGTTTGGGAGACACAGATGATGATCAAACTAAATGCAAATTATGTGATCAGGCATATGGTCACTGTCTTGAACACTATGTGCTTAATTGTGCACTTATTGAGGAAACAAAGATAAACAGTATAATAACCTATGTGACATGTCAAGATATCTTATTAATGAAAATAAGATACCAGCTATACTAAGCAAATTTCCTAAATTTGCTTGTAACAGATAAGTGAAATGTAGATATAAATCCAAATGTACAATTGTTAACCCTTTTGGGGCCTAGTGCCTAGGCCTTTTGTGTATCCATATGCTCTTGCGTTACCGTCCACAAGATGGATATGGGGTGCACAATAAACTAGCCACTTCGGTGGCAAAATCTAAAATCTAACCAGTAATTGAGGTGGTTTATCGCAGTAATGTGTGCCGTGAAGGTTCTCTGCACATTTTCTAGGTCAGCAATTTCACCTGCCTTGAAAGGTGCAGTTAGTGTGCAGCAATATTCCAGCCTAGATAGAACAAGCTACCTGAAAAGTGTCGACATGGGCTTGGCATCCCTGGTTTTGAAGGTTCTCATTATCCATCCCGTCATTTTTCTAGCAGATGCGATTGCTACGGTGTTATGGTCCTTGAAGGTGAGATCCTCTGACATGATCACTCCCAGGTCTTTGACATTAGTTTTTCGCTCTATTGTGTGGTTGGAATTTGTTTTGTACTCCGATGAGATTTTAATTTCCTCACGTTTTCCAAATCTGAGTAATTGAAATTTCTCATCATTGAACTTCACATTGTTTTCTGCAGCCCATTTAAAGATTTGGTTGATGTCTGCTTGGAGTCTTGGAGTCTTGAATGAGAAGGATGACTAGAAAATGATCACTGTTGTGCAAGTCCGGGACGACAGACCAGATAAAGTCTAGTGCAATTGAGGAAGAGTAAACCGAGAGATAGATGCAAGAGAGAGATTGAGTACGAAGATCAAAATGGGTGGGAGTACTCGTATTTAAAACATGGAGAGGAAGAGAAGTGAGAAAAGCCTGCAAATGAATTCTACGAGGGTTACACTAAGACCCCCCTCCCCAGAGGAAATAGTGAGCATTAAAATCGACAAGTAACAGAAGTGGGGGCGGTAAGGAAGAAACCAGAGATGCAACATCTGGGATAGATAATGCCCGAGAAGGAGAGAGATACAAAGAACAGATTGTATACCACTTATTCAAGTAGATGCGTGTTGCAGTGTAAAACAGCGAAGTATGAACAAAGAGCTGATGGTATGGAATCCCGATGGAATAAAGGTTCCATCGGGAAAAGGATTCATTGAATATAATAAATCATAGCCCGAGATGGGAGGATAACAGCGGAGCATAATTTGGGTTCCTGTAAGCAAAGACAAACAGGAAAAAACTGGGAGACCAACACCTGAAGCTCACCCCTAGTTACTTCTGAGGCCTCGGATTTTCCACTGTAAATAAGCCATGATTTGCGAAGAGAAAGATACAAGAAACCGGAAGGTAGAGGTACCTACAGAACAAGCAGCGAAGGATTGGAACACTGCGAAGAAAGTTGTGCAGATGGAGAAGAGTGAAGAGGAGTGACAGGAGGTGGATCAGTGTCCATCAGTGGTTTAGTCTCTGCAATGTAGTCATTTATATATATTATAAACAACAACGGGCCCAAAACCGATCCCTGTGGAACGCCACTTGTTACAGATCCCCACTCAGATTTAACCCCATTAATGCACACCCTCTGCTTCCTATTGGTGAGCCATGACTCGATCCATGAAAACACTTTTCCCCCAATGCCGTGAGCAGCCACTTTCTTTAACAGTCTCTGATGTGGTACTCTATCAAAAGCCTTACTAAAATCCAAATAAACAATATCGAATTCTTTATCATGATCAACTGCC